>WTSP01013240.1:0-44004 GCA_025331215.1 Actenoides lindsayi | reverse complement strand
AGTTAATTAAAAGAACTGAGCTGAAAAGTAAAATTACTGAACAGAATTAGTTCTGTTTTCACTCAAACCAGGACAGTCCCATAGCGGGACAGTCGCAGTCTGTGCTGTCAGAGGAAGGGGAGTTGAGTGAGGGCAGCCCACCAAATGCCACCAGGAAGCAACGGAGCCCAGGATTGTGCAGGGCCATGGGTCAAGCAGGTGGTGGGGATGTAAAAACTTACTTTCTACAGCGCAGCTCCTTCAAAAGAGAAGTTCCAGCTGCAGGATCAGTTTGGGGGCAGCAGGGACGGGTCAAGGATAAAGATAAAATGCAATTGCTGCTGTAGCGAGGAGACAAGGCTGAGACACATTGCCTTGGTGGATCTGGGACATGAGGAATACGTACTTAAATTAGCCAGAACAAGAGGCTGGTGGCAATACTGGAAGACATGTGACAGGTAGTAGCAAAAAACTGAACTTCTCCCCGTCTCTGGGAGTGGCATGTCCCCTGGCAATTCCAGCTGAGATCTTGTCCCTTACAGAGCCTCAGTACCTGCTTGCATGTTGCTGTGCTGCCCCAAAATGCCACCACCGCATGTTTGTGACAACCCCATGGTGTCAGTTCAGGTCCTTCACATGGTTTTGAAGGCTGGAGTCCTCAGAGTCCCCAGGACACCACCACCACCACCCCCAGCTCCTTGAGGACAACTTCTGGGAGAATGATTTGGGAAAGCCATGGACTTTTGCCCATTCCACCCTGGCACATCCCATGGGGACCCTCCTGCAACACTGGTCCCACTCATGGAGACATTGTGGTGAAGGGGACACTGTGGGGAGGTAGCCACAATACACCCAAACACAGGAGGTCTCCAAGGGCCCCACGCAGACTCATGTGGTGTGGTGAGGAAGAAGAAGAGTGGGAGCAGAGCAGAACTGCCCTGCAGTCCTCACTGAGTTACTGGGGCTGTGGGACAGCAAGAAAATCCCGGGGAGCTGAGCTCGTGGTGCCTCATGAAAGGCGTTGTTGCTGGGAGCCGGGTGTGAAAATACCCCGAGAAACCACAGGCTGTGAGCTGGCAAATGTGGTGCCTGTTGCTGAGAAGAAGGAGGTGGAAAAGGAGGAAATGTTCCCTGGGGCATCCTGAAGAGCCCATTGTATTGTGTCAAGGGCAGTGCTGGGTGGCCCTGGGCAGGACCCCATCATGTGCCCTGTGACTGTGAGTGTGCACAAGGGGATGGGGGTACGTGTTTGCGTGAGAGCTGGTCCCGCTCCACTTCCTGGGCAGGGCCACCTCCTGCTCTGCCTTCTGCTTTCCACCTTGTACCAAATCCATGCTGGCACTTGTGTTTGCCCCGTGTCTCTGGGAAAAGATGGTATTTGTAGAGTCAGACCATCAAGCTGGGTTTCCCAGGCAAGCGGTCCCCTGACTGGCTGATGCTGGGGTGTGTCAGGAGGGGTTTGGAGGTCCTGAGCTCCATACTGGAAGCACAGAACTGAGGATTTTGTGTTTTATATTGCCAAGACTGTCAGCCCATATCTACAACTGGTCTCCAGGATTCCAGCCATCCCTGCTGCCTGCACAGGCAGCAGAATTCAGAGCATGTCTGCACTGACCCCCTGCATCCACCTTGGCCATATCCCAGACCCCCCGCCCCGATGGACCTGCACTGCCCCAAGTAGTTTTGAGGGTCTGAGCAGCTTTGTCCCCATGGCCTGGGTTCTTGAAAAGGAGACTGAGTTGAGGTCCTCCTGGTCCTTCAGAGAGGATGCTGAGATGAATTTGGTGAGTACTGTTGTCATGTTGGTGAATCTGAGTGTGAACCTGCTGCTCAAGGGTGGTTTCATATCCTGTCATGGTCAGTATAGTCCTCATGCGGGTGCTGATTTGCTCAGACTTGTCTTACCTCACACAATGGCTATTCTGGTATTTCCTAGACCTGCTGCTTCCTTTTTTTTTCAGCATTTCTGAGGCAAAGGTGCCATGACATCATCCCTCTTGTGCTTTGGAAACTTTTGTTTGCCATGAAATCTGACTGCCGGGGCTGGTCACCCTCCTTATAAAGAGCAGGTACTGAACCAGCACCTCACATCAGACACAGGAAGGATCTGCTGTGGTCCTGCCTCTGCTCTCACAGCTCATCTCCATCCACGATGAACCTGTCCGCAGTCTGCCTCTCCATCATCCTCATCGCTGCCCTCTTTTCTCAGGCCTCTCCTGCTCCAGGTGAGTACAGTGTCTCTCTCTTGGGGTGGATGTTTTGCTCTGACTGGCAGTAACTTTGAAGCAGAACTGGAAGAAGTTAACTGCAAAGGTTGGAAACCTGTGTGACTGGTCTTCTTTCCTAACGTCCTTTTATCTTAGGGATGAATTTTCCTGGTAAGCATCAAAGTTTTCAGGTTTCATCTCCCCTGATTTTGTTGCTGGGCTTTAGGAAGGTTCCCAGGGTGACTGAGGGGATTTTTGTCATTGCGAGTGAGAGCAAAACGCTCGACAAGCAATCCCAGTGATGACTTTAATTAAGCTTTGGTGTTCACAGCAATTTCTTGCTGACTTTCTGGGGACGCAGGAAGAGAAGAGGCCTCCACAGCCGGTTAAAGGGATGGTTGCCCATGCTCTTAGTTGGGGAAGGTGAAGTTTATTGAGTGATAAACTCATGCTGGCTTTTCCGATCTCTTCCAGTTGGAGCTGACACAACTGTGTGCTGCTTCAGCCACACCTCACGAAAACTGCCCCAGAGTCATGTGAAGGAATATTTCTACACCAGCAGCAAGTGCCCACAGCCAGCAGTTGTGTAAGTACCAGCTCCTGCTCTTGGGATCTGATGAAAGGCTCTGACAACCTAAGGTCTCCCAGTGGACCTTAATGTCTCCCTGCCTTCTGGGTCATAGCAGGCTCTGCAGCCCCATGATGCTTGGGGGTTGTGGAATGGGAGCCTGGAGGGGAGATGATCCCCCTTGGGAGCTAGTCCTGATCACAGGGCAGGCCAGCATATGCCCAGGAGGTGACCCAAAGTCCTCATGTCCCTTTTCCCTTCTGGGGTTGTGACACCTCCCTGCCTGTCTTGATAGGTTCATCACCAGGAAGAACCGGCAGGTCTGTGCTAACCCTGATGCCAGGTGGGTGAAGGAATATGTGAACACCCTGGAGCTGCAGTGAGCACTGGGAGCTGAGGTCCCTGCCCTGGAGAAGTCCTGCAAGCCCATCCAGCAGAGTCTTGGCACAGACCTAGAAATCCTGCTGCTGATCACCAGGACCTGCTGAGCCACATCTGGACTCCTGAAGTTCCTTTTGTCTTTCAAGGGTATCATTCATACATCGTAATATAGCCACCCTTATGGGTAGCTGTGATGCTGGGGATCTCCTCGCCTTGCAGTCCCATCTTGGTGTAGCTTGCTGTGTGACATGTGGCTAAACTGTCCCCTCCTTGTGCCTCCGCTGCTGGAATGGGAGGGGAATTTTATCCCCAGAGCTACAAGTGGTTTGTTGAAATTAGGTATGAGTGCTGTCATGTAAACCCAGGCTGGCTTCCAAGTCAACTGGTTGCATTTTGCCATGGTATGGTAGATGTTGTGAGTAAGATCTGTCTCCTTAGTGGAGGAAGTGGTATGTTGGTTACTTACAGGATGCTCGCTGTGGGACCACATTGTTCAGCCTTGTTCGTAAAATGCTGTTTCTTGCTGATACCAAAAAATAAAGATTTTTTTTTTCTCTCTCTGCATCATCTCTGGAAGAGGTACTTCTTTTCCTGCTTGGACAAACAGGGCTGATAAGACCCCACTACAAGCATAAGGGAGAGGCATGGGAAGAAACCCAACTTCCCAGGTGGAAATCCCTCATCCTGCTTAGCCCTAAAAACCTTCCCTTCTGCATTGCCTCCCTGCTCCAGCACCACATCAGCAGTAGCCCCATCATGACTCCAGCACCTCCCAGAGTTGTTTCCCGGGAGCCATAACTCCCCTTCATCCCTTTCTCCCCTCATACCAGTAGCCAAGGCCAGGAGCTGGTGGAGCTGGACCCACTGTGGGCTTGGCAAAGGGATGTCTGGAAATCACAGGGTGAGGGTTCAGTGGCATCTCTACGGTGAGCTGGAAGGAGAGTAGCTCAGAGTCTGGCCTGGTGGGACCATGTCCCCAGCACAGGCTCCTCTGGGGCTGCATCCTGAGTTGTGCTCAGCTCTGGGTATGCTCTATTAGTGTTTACTGCAAAAGGCCAGCACCAATTATCTGCTGTTCTTCAACTACTTTGGGAAGGAAACCTGAATTTGGTTGAAAAAAGCACAAGAGATCTTTTGCACCAAGTAAAATTGACAAAAGCACTTTATCAGCCTTTGATTTGCATGTAAAACCAACTGATAGCTTCGTGGGCAGAGAATGAAACTGCCCTGTCTGACCTCCCAGCCACTGAAGCTCTGCGGGGGAGATAGGGATGTTTGCTCTCCATCAGAGCTGTCTGAAGCAAAAGCTCAGAAGTTTGTCAGCGACACCAAAATCATTCCTTTGCAAGAGGAGTGGCAGAAGCTGGGGCTGGCCTGGGCTCCCAGGGGCCAGATCTGGAGCACTGGTGGACCAGGCAGGAGTGATCATCTCCGTGTGTCCCCAAAAACTTCACAAATGCCTTCATCCACACAACATCAGGGTCAGTGCAGACCTGCTGTCTCTTCTCCACTGGATACCAGGAACAGCCTCTCATCCTTCCTCCACTCAGCTTATCCCAGCCTCAGTGTGGGCAGGTCCTTCACAGCCATCTCCTTGCAACTGGAAAACATCTCTCCTTGCCAGGACTGAGTGATGGCCAATCCCAAACAACACCCCAACAAGTCCCATTCTTGGTTCCAAGATGGAAAAGGATATGTGGGGTTGAGCCAAAGGCTTCCTGCATGGGCAAGAGCCTGTACCCTCACAACAACTGGCTGCTGGCACCTAGAAACAATCAATCCTTCATGTATTTCCTGGAAAGCTTCTGCCAAGTGCATGTGCAGCAGCACACAGCTGTGTCAGGGATGGCTGGAAGAGATTTGGGGTGCAGGACTGAATCCCTGTGGCCAGAAGAGGACCTTCATGTTCCTGTCGGTAGCTAAACAACCACAGAGGCCGTGTTTTGTGCTTAGCACTGATCCAGCCAGTCCCCACTTTCCACAGGGAAGTACCAGTGATGGGATCTAGAAATGAGCAGGTTTAGGAGTGATGTGGAGCTTCCAGAACATGGCCAGTGCAGGTTAGGGAGACAGAACTCAAAGAAGCTGAGCCGTGAGGCCAAGTTCTAACCATCAGCTACCAAAGAGCTGCAGGGAGAGGCCGTGTCAGGATGTATCTCCTGTAATATAGCAGGTGCTTCAGCAACAGCAGCTGGAAATACCCACAACTGCACTTCTCATGTTGAGAACAGCTGAGAGCAAGCAGAGGGGAGAACTTCTCCAGAGGGACTGATGGAGGGGGCAGATACAGAATCAGGTTAGGGACAGATGGTACACCCCTTGGATTCAGCAATGTCTCCCTGCAGCAGCTCTCCCAGTCTGTCCAAGTGTCCCCTCCTGGCTGTCCTCCCCTGCCCAGAGCTGGGAGCAGATGTGAAGCTGAGGACAGGCTGCTCCCTGCATGTTTGACCCCTGGGGCTCTTACAGACCCCCCCACCATGGTGCTGCCCCTCACCAGCCCCAGCCCCATGGGCCAGGATGGACCTATCCTCACAGTGCCTGGCTCATACCACAAGAGATGGGTCTGGGCTGCTGCTCCTGGAGCATCAGGAGGGAAACCAAAACCAGAAAGGCTGGAGAGGAAAATTCCCACACACGCCTGGGCTCCTGGCCAGGGACTATCCGGAGAAGTGCCAGCTGCACCACTGAGTCCTCCTGCCTCTCCAGACCATCCTTTGCACCCTGGGCCTGGGGAAAACCTCAGGCCCTCTGCAGCCTTCCCTCCCACGAAGACACCAACCCCCAGCCATCGCCTCGCAGCACACAGAGCCCCACATCAGGGACTATTTTGGGCTCCTGTAATTCCTCAGCAGCACCAAACTTGGTTTCTCAGCACAAAAGTGTGCACCAGCTGTGGAGGAGTCGAGATGCCCTCAGCAGTAGGTGAGACCCCCCCCACTCACGGGCAGCAGCTCCCATCCATCCACCCCCTCATGTGGTGACCACTCTCTGCTCCTGTGTTTCATAGCACATTGGGGAAGCCCTGCTCAGGATACACCCCCCTGCAGAGTTTTGTCTCTTCCCCACAACGGTAAGTCCTGGCCGTAGATAGAGTGGGACAAGATTTTTGACCCATCTTGTCCCTGCTTGTCTCTGACCCTCTCTGCTAGGACCCTCCTGTGCCAGGGGAGCACAGGGACCCTGCCAGGGTGAGCGAGAGTCTCTGCCCTTCCCAAATCACCCTCCCAGCAGAGCAGTCAGGAGACATCCCCATGGAGCTGGAGAGGTCTCCACGTGGTCCCCCATCACCAGCACCATCTCCTGGGACACAACATGGTGCCTGGGCTGGTTCTGCCCTTCTCTGGGATGCTGCTCCTTGGGTGTCCTGTCATCCCTCCTGCCTGCTGCCAGCTTTCCATCCTGGAAAACACGGGACTAGAAGGAAATCACAAGACAACTTGGAGGTGCTTTCCCAGCCTCAGTGTTGCCAAGTCTGACCTATAGCTGCAGGAAAAAGTAATGAAGTAATAAGAGGAAAGTTTGTTTGAGTTTTGTTTTGTTTTGTTTTGTTTTTTCATTAGGAAGAAGAAATCCCAGCTGGAACAGGATGACCGCAAGGCCAGGCCAGCTCTGGGTGACTGGGCTGTTGTGGGTGTTTCTTCCCAGTGTGCAGAGGTGAGCTGACCATCACCGCAGTGGGTGAGCTGTACCCAGTGCTGTACTTTTACCTGTGGGACCTCCTCCCTCCAGCTCATGTTCCCATGCAAAGCCACATGCTGGGAATGACTGCAGCAGCTTTGCTGGTGGCTGTTTTACCCCTGCAGCACAGCTGAGCCCTTCCCTTTGTTTTACGGGTGGGCAAGTGAGGAACTACCCTCACTGGGGTGGTCAGAAAGCAAGCTGGGCTCCCTGCCTCTCTCCAGGCAGCGCTGCTGGGCTCAGCAGGACCCAGCTGCAAGCAGGGGCTGGTGGGCAGAGGCGCAGTGATGTGTTTGAGGCACAGATATGTGTGAGGAGAGATGCTGTGGGGCTGCAGGGTGAGTGTGGGTGGCTGTGGGCTCTGTGCCGAGAAACACTGCTGCATAGCTGGCAGAAATGTCTCGCAGGGGTGGTTACGGGCAGGGGACTGGTCCTGGTCTGCACCCCACCACCCTCAGCACCAAGGCAAACAAGCATCTCACGAACCCCGGTACCTGCCAGCTGAGCTCCCAGGGCAACCTCAGCACCATGGCAGCTCCATGTCCTCTGCCTCCCCCCCACCCCACCATGAGCTGCTCTCCCTGCTCCCCACCACCAAAGCCCCTGGCAGGATTTTACCCCTTACAGCAAGGGGTCCCACCACCACCCCAGTGCACACACAGCGTGCACAGGGCCCAGTTTGGGGTGTGGTTTGTGGGACTGGAAGCGACAAGCATGTGAGACGTGGCTGGGGCGTGTGGAGAGCATGTCTGTGTATGTAAAAGGCCCATATGTGCCTGCAAGCGTGGCTAATTCTGTCATGTGGGAGGGAGGGGTGTATGCGGTGGGGGAATGACATATCAGAGGATATTCATATGTCTGCAGTATGGAAACTTCATGGGTTTGCCACAAACCATTTCCCATTATCACAAGCCACACTGAGTGTGCAGATTGGCTCAGGGTGAGGTTCTGTCGCTGTGATGGTGAACACCACACAGAGGCACATAAAGGGAAAAAAGCAGAAGTTGGGTTTTTTTTTTGGTCCAAATTCTTTATTCCCCAGCATCATGATTTCACGTGTGTAAGCCAGGGCCACTCATCATCCAACACGGACACTCTGAGCCACCCTCTCATAAATGACACTATTATCTGCAGAAGGAAGTGCTGCCTATGTTATACAATCATTTCTTAAATAATTTTAAATAATATAAGAACAACAGAGGTGCAGAGTCATGGGCCTTCCCAGCACAGGTGAAGGTGTCAGGGCAGAGGGATGAGGTTGCAAACTGGTCCGTGCAAGCCAAGGCCAAGCAGAAGCAGCCCACCATGAGATGTGTTGTGGTGCCTTCCAGCAGTCCCTCGGAGCTGCCTGTAGAAGTTGTGGGCTCGTGCAGCTCCTGCTGCCCCAGGGTCCTGGTCCATGGCAGGAGCTCAGTCTAACACGACTCGTGCATGACAGCAGGTAGACTTGCCATCTTGCCTTGCTCAGTTCTGCTTCAAGTTTTGCAGGTAACTTTGAACCCAGGTGTCCTTGGGATTGGCGCAGACCTGGTGGCCTTTCTTTGTGATGAACCTGTGGAACAGGGTTAAGACATATTAGATCTTTGCTCAGGAGAGCCTGGAGCATTGCAAGAGGTTCTCCCCTGTGCCCTAAGATGATGCTGAAACCAGCTGTGGTTTCCCCCTTTCCCATCCCATTTCCCACACCAACACCCTGACTCCTACAGAAACATCCTGAGCATCCCCATGAGAGCATCCTTGGCAGTCCCTGGGCAAACCCTTTCCCCCTGCTCTATTCCTATGGACCCCGTGCCCACAGCCATGCTGCAGAGCTGGTCACTCACAAAAGCACAGCCCACAGCAGCTCCCCCCCACACTATCCCGTCCTGTCTGCACCCAGGAGCCAGTGCTGGTACTTACACAATGGCTGGCAGGGTGCAAGTGGTGCTGGTCCTGTAATATCGTAGGATGAACTTCTGTGGGAGCTTGTGCTGTGTGTAGGTCATGCAGCAGACTGAGAGGTCAGGTCCAGCTGGAAGAGGCAAGGAGAGAGGCAACGTGAGCATGTGCTAGGCTGTGCTTTGGGAGCAGCCAGCCCAGCAGCTCAGGGAGCCGTGATGGTGGGGAAGGGAGTGAGGAATTAGAGAATAATTAAGGTTGAAATGGACACTGGAGATCATCCAGCCCAATGCCAGGAACAGCGTTGTCAGATACTGAGATTCCCACTCAGTCATCACTCAGCTTTGTTTCACCACCTTCCCCAGCCCCAGGGCAGAGGCTGAAGTCCCTAAACTGTAACCAGGAATAAATACTCTGAGCCCAGGATGGATGGATGATGATGGATGGATGGATGGATGGATGGATGGATGGATGGTTTTATAATTCTGGAGTTCCTACACATAGTTGAACTCAGTGCTGAGTGGAGAGTGGTAGAAATGCTGAGAAATTCCCAGTTATCTTCCAGGGGAGCTCAATGCAGAAATGATAAGGAAGGCTCAGGTCTGTTACCCCTTCACAAATGAAAAAAACAGAACTCACCTGGGGCAGAGAAGGTTTGGGAGCAAGAGCCTGCAATGAGGAGAAGAGCCAAAACTGCTGCGGAGACCTTCATCTTCCCGTTGGGTGAGGGCGGTCAGAGTAGGACCAGAAGCTCTGGCAGATGCAGCTCAGACTGGGGTGAGGGCAGTCAGTGCAGGACCAGAAGGTCTGGCAGATTCAAGCTGGACTGCAGCAGCTGGATTCAGGCTCCCTTTTAATAGGGAGTCCTGGAGGCAGCCGGGAGAAGCTTGAGTGGAAATTCCAAAATGATGACAGAGGATGACACGAAAACGAAATAGCCAAAGGGAATTAGAAAAAGTAAAAAAAAAAAAGAAAGTCAGCAAGAATCAAGAATGGGATACACATGGGTTCACTTTGGAGCCAAGAATGTTGAGCTCTGACTCGGTGCTCATTTTTGATTCCATCAAATCAAAAGGAAACGAAACCGTGCCAAGCAGCGTGGCCACAAAGAGGAGAACTGCTTATCTGAACTGCAGGAGGGGTTTTCCCTGGGTGTCTGTATAGCAAAAACACAATGTTTCCCTGAGATTATGCAACTCTGGAAGATAAAACCCACAACAGGCAGACTCCAAATCCCGTGCTGTCGTGTGCCGGGTGCTCAGCAAACAGTGCTGAGCTGCAGCACATGGAGCTGAGAAGTGGCTGGACTGTGGGCTTTGTGTTACCAGTCCTGCAGTGCTTGGCTTAACACGGACCAGTGAGGAGCTAAGATTGGAGGCACCTCTGGAGATCATCCAGTCCCTGTTCAAAGCAGGGTCAGCTGGGAAGGCTGCATAGGACCGTGTCCATATGGATGTTGAATATCTCCAGGGATGGAGACTCCACAACCTCTCTGGACAACCTGTTCCAGGGTTCAGTAACAAAGTTTACCTGGTGTTTAAGTAGAATTTCCATTGTTTCTTGTCCTGTCACTGGCTATTGCTGAGAGGATTCAGGCTCTATCTGCTTTGATCCACACACAAACATTGATCAGTTCTCCCTGAGCCTTCTCCAGGCTGAACAGTCTCAGTTCTCTCAGCCTCTCATCCCAGGAGATGCTCCTCCTGTCCTTAATTGTCTTCATGGCCTTTCAGTGGACTCCCAAGTATGTCCATATGTCTCTCATACTGGGGAGCCCAGTGCTGGGCCCATAACTCCAGGAATGACCTCACTAGTACTGAGCAGAGGAGAAGAAGGGTCACCTCCCTTAACCTGCTGGCAATCCTCCTGATGCAGCCCGGGAGTCTGTTGGCCACCTCTGTGGCAAGGGCACATTGCTGCTCATGTCCAGTTTGGTGTCCACCAGGAGCCCTGGGGCCATTTATGCCAAAGTCCTTTCCATCTGTTGACATCAACATATTCTGGTGCAGGGGCAGGACTTTGCACTTCTCATTGAACTTCATGAGGTTTCTGTCAGCCAATTTCTGCAGGTCCTTCTGGATGTCAGCACATCTCTCTAGTGTGCCAGCCACTCCTCCCAGATTTGTGTCATCCGCAAACTTGATGTTTGCTCTTTGTCCCATCATCCAGGTCATTAAGCTATTAAATAGTACTGGCCCCTGTATCGATCCCTTGGGTTCCCCACTGGCAACTTGCCACCAGCTGGACTTTGCTGGCTGATCTGCTCCTCCCCACACTGACCTTGGGAGGGTCTCTTCTGCCCTCCTGCACAGTCTTATCCTGGTGCTGTTGGCTGTGGCAGGCTGCAGGCTCACCCCACATCACCAGAGTGGCCAAGTGTGTGTTTTGAGGGCCAAAGACTAAGTCCTGATACAGGTACCGTGGAAGGTGTTGGATTTTGCCATATTCACAGGGAGCCCTGGGTGGGGCACCTCTGCTTTCCCTGGGTACATCTGAGCAGAGATGAGTAGCAGAACAAGAAGTGGCTCCAGCTGAATTGCTACAGAACGAAACCAAGTTATGGCTTTTTGCCATGGAAATAAATCATGCCAAAACCAACAGTGGGAGTTTTATGGTCCTCTGCTTGCAGCTCACGTGTTAGCGTGTGCACGGGGAAGTGACAGCTGCCAGCATGGCGCTGCTGGGAGGGCGAGGTTGTGGCTGCAGAAAGACAACTTTGGGGCTAACACCAGCCAGAGACAGCTTTGTTCATGGGAACTTCACAGCTTCTGCTCTCCAGCCTGCCACCCTCAAGGAGCAAGCCCCAGGGCCCATGGCACAGGCAGTGCCAGGTTGTTGGCTGCGCAGGGCACCCAGGGGCGGTGGGGAGGTGCCCTGGGGGTGTGATGCGACCTGCACCAGGCAGCTCTGTCCATCTGGAAGCCCTGAGATGGTCAGTGGAAGGAGCCATCATTTACTGCTGATGGATTTGACAGAGCTGGAGAAGGATGATCTGCAAGGACTCACTGCAGCTGCAGTCGCTCGGTTGTGTCATCGACACAAACCGATTAGCGCTGACAAAACTGCCCTTTGTCAGCGGTGATGTTGTTTCCCCTGGAGTGCTGAGAAGCCTCCTGGAAGCTGTAGCCACCTCACCCTCCCCAGCTGCTTCCCTGCTGACCCCCTGTCACAGGAATACATCTTTGAGTCACTGGCTGCAGTCCTGGATGGAAGCCCAGCTAGAACCCCAGCTGGATGCCTGGCTGGATCCCTGGGTGGATCCATAGACGGATCCCTGGCTGGATCCCCAGCTGGATCTCTGGCTGGATGCTCCTGCCAGGCTGCCCCCAGAGCAATTTGTCCTCACTGACCCATGACACCAGCTTCTATTTCCAGTTTGCTGTTTCTGTGCGCTGGCTTTCACTTCTCTGTCAAATCCCTGAACTGTCACAATTCCCGCAGTTTAAGTGTTTATGAGCTGACCTCTCTCAAGCTTCTTTTATTATTCTTGGAAATGAGCCATTTTTTACCAGTTTTGCCTGATCCAGACTAGGGCGTGAGGTCTGTTTGGGTGCAGGCAGGGTAGAAAAGGAAAGCTAAAATGATTGAAAGAGGAAGAGTGTAGGGCAGGATGTTTATAGCAGGCACTGAGTCTCCTTCCCCTGGGATAGATGGAGACAAAGACTTGCCCAGAGGCTCTGGGAGTCCTTCAAGCCCCGCCCCAGGTCACAAAGCACATACCCCCTGGCAGAGGGACTCAGGGTACTTCACTCGAGGACTGTCCCCAGGCTGATGGGGAAGCCTTGTCTGGGGAGTTCAGCTCACTCATGGGGACTGCACCATCCCACCCTGGCACCTTAGCACCATCAGAAGGATCTTGGAGCACATGAAGGGATGTTATCCCATCCCTGTCACTCCTGCTAGCTGTTTGATCATCTTGCCCAGGAGCCCACAAGCAGATGCGAGGTCTGGGGAGTGGGGTGCTTCGTTTGGGAGATGCTGGTGGCTTGGCAGAGGTGTGGTGCCCCAGAGGTCACAGCCTCGTCCCTCTACTCAGGCAAAGGTGATCCCTGACCAAGTCCAGCTCCACTCTGCTCCCACTCACAAACCATCCCCAGCAAGTCTTTCCTGCGGCTGCGTCTCTCTGCATGGTCCCCAAGGGATGCAGGAGGCCGCATGGGGAGGCTGCAGGGATGTGGCAAGCTGGCAAGCAGTGCCAGAGCTCCCTGAGCCCTCCCCTCACCCCCAGGAGATGTGGGTGCCAGGCAGAGCCTGTGCTGGCCGGGGCAGCTGGACAATGGCCCTTTTGAAGGGCACAAGCCCATCTGGGGTGGGAAAAGCCTCAGCATCACAGTGAGGATGGGACCTGTGCTTCAGAGAGACGCTGCAGAGCATCCTAACCTTCAAACAGCCCCCACACATGGGAAGTGGTTTGCAGACAGTGGCTTGCAGCCTTGCAGCAAGCCCAAAATATATCGTGATGCTGGTAAACATCCGAGCTCCGCTGCATGACCACCGCAACTGGAAAGCTCACACCTCTCTGTAGGAGTCGGATTCACACCTCCCATGGGGTTTCCAACCCCCACCAGTGCTGGGAGGGGACTGACAACAAACACATCCTTGCCACCACGCTGCAAAGAGAGGGGCCCAAGCCAGTGCTGATGGACACGGGGTCTTTGGGAGGTCCAAGGACCTTAGAGAAGTCTCCCAGCTGTGACAATGACCCTGATGCAAGTTTAAAGGTTAACCCTGGACTCAGCCCCCTCTGTGAGCAGGAGAAGCTCATGATGCTCAGCCATCCTCAAAGCACCCATAGGGTGCAGCTGGCCACCCATGTTCTTTGAGCCACCTGCAGCCAACACAGCTTCACCTCTCAGGGAGCTGGGCTCCAGTGGCAATAATGAAGATGAAAAACAATCAATCTGTGGCTTGTTTCTTTTCCTTTTTGCTTGATTAGAATGAAGACACAAGGCCCAGTGGGTCCATTTATAAACTTGTTTTAATTTTCTTCCTAGCATAGGTTTCAGCGTTCAACCTGATCTTCCTTGATCTTGTTGGAGGACTCACCAAAGGTCTGGGTGAGGTGGGCTCTCCTCCAGGGCAGAGGATGCAGCCCCAGCAGATACATTTCATCTGGTCCTCCCAGGCATTTGCAGGTTCTGAGGGATGCTGAGAGGTGCAGGTCAGGAACAGCCCAGCCCCTGGAGCTGGCAGCTGGGGCAAGTCAGGAGCACAGCCCCACAGCAGCTTCCCTAAGGCTCAGGAATTGCTTCAACTCCAGTTTCCCCTGTTTATTTCTTCTCCTTTCATGCCAGGGATGGAGAGTGGCACGGAGCAAGCAGGCTTTTTCATTTCACTTTAATTTGTTTTGAAATACTCCACACTTAATCCTCTGTGGTTTGGTTTGTTTCAAAAGCAAGGACCTGGGGTGGGTTTTTCAGCAAACATCCTTTCTGGAGGAAGATGGAACCTTTGATGAGATACATTTTTCTTATCAGCTGCTGACGCGTTGCTGGTGTGAGACGATTTCGGGGAAACACAAAGGGGTCTCTTGTGCAACGCGGCCGGAGGTGGCTGGGGCTTGCTCACACCACCCATCCGGGATGGCCATGGTCTCCCCTTCACCAGCTGTGATGGGGACAGATGATTCCCAGTCACTCCCACAGGAACAGGTTCCCAGTGGAGCCAGTTCCGGAACATGATGTCATCTCAAAAATTCCAATATTTCTCCAGAAGTGTCAAGGATGGTGGGAGTGAAATTTCTGGACACTGATGGAAAAACATGGGTGCCCGAGCTCTGAGCAGGGTAGGATGGAGACTGCTGCAGGTGAAAGTGGAGCTTGTCCTTGTCAAGACAGTTTCTGAACTCAGGACATTTGTAAATACTTCCTTGACCAAGCAAATCCTGATTCCTCAGCATTAAACCTTCTACAAATAGCAACTTACATCAGCCAGTCTCACCATTATTTTTAGGGTTCCCTTTTCATTCAGGGCTGAGAACTTCCCTGTTTCTGCTATCACCAAAACTATTTTGGTCACTTACTTTACTTAGCACTTTCGCCTGGGATTTTTGGGGGACTTGCAGGAAAGTCCCATCATATCCCTCTATGTAAATCAGTGCAGCACCAGACAGACTGCCTCGGGTGCCTGTCCTGCTGACTCCAATCGTTGACTGCTGGTGGAGGGCAAGCCTAGACCACAGGGATGTGAAACCACTCAAAGCCATGGTGGCTTCCATCTTACATCACCATCGTTCTGTGCTGTGAACCTAATTCCCCCTGAGATGCTCCAATAAGCTCTGGCCTCTCCTCCATGGCCATCTCTGTATCTCAGAGCAGCTCCCAGATTAGATGTTCCTTCAATCTGAGAAACGCAGCATCCTCTTTCTGAAAAGAGCTACAAGGAATTACTTTCTCAATTCATTGTGACTGGAATGCAGAGTGGGTAAGGAAACATTTTTTTCAGAGCGTGTTGTAACATCCCAGGGCACCACTGATATGACCACAGCCTCCAGCCTCTATCCAGCCTGCAAAAAGCTGCCAGACTGGGGGCTTTAGTCAGATTTCTAAGGAAAACCCAAACCTCTAGAAAGCAAACACCGTGACTTGGCATTTATTTTGGCTCTTAGCAGCAGAAGTTTCCACCCTTACCTAGCCCCTGTGGCACACATTGTCTGGGGTAAACTGATCATAAACTGACTCAGTTAAACCAAGAACACATTTTTTTTGATTCATTAAAGAATGGCCCCTGACAGTTCAAAGGAATTTGGCATCTGCTTATCTGCTTCCTGACCAAGGTATGGAGGTTTTCAGTTGCCTGAAACAGAAATGTCTCACTGAAAACATTTGTATATTCAACACAGATTTCCAACGAATTTTTCTATTTCAAGGAAAATTTCTTTTTTTTTTTAATCAGAACCTTTCTGCACCATAAATGGTATTTCTCCTGCCTGTGCGCCTTGGGAGCTGGACAGGACCAGACGGCTGTAGGTGGCAGATCTCAAGACATGACCCATGAATGCTTGAAGGCACAATCACAGGGAACAGCTCAGAGGCAAGCCACGCTCTTACGTACGTCTACAAATCCTATTCCCTGAACAACCAGGCAGAGGAGCCAAGTAAGCCGACGAGGCTCAGAGAAGATTTCTGGTCCAGCTGGAATCCGGCTCAACACCGGGTTCCCAACTCCTGCCTGGCTGGGTTCCCTGCCTGCAGATACAGGCTCTCTCCTCATCCTCCTGGGACATTTGCGGACAGGCAAACTGACAAGTGGAGTAGGGAGCAAGGTCGGAAATGAAGAATAAACCTGAAAGATGCCTCTCTCTGCTAATGGAAAAGGGAAGGATGGAAAGAGGACCAGATCATAGAATCTGAATTGTTCAGGTTGAAAGGAACCTTTAAACCTCATCTCATCCAACCCCCCTGCACTGAGCAGAGACATCTGCAACTAGAGCAGGTTGCTCAGAGCCCTGGCCAACCTCACCTGGGATGGTGCCAGGGATGGGGCAGCAATAACTTCTCTGGGCAACCTGTGACAGGGTCTCACTGTCCTAATTTAAAAAAATTTCTTCCTTCTCTCCAGTCTAAATCTCCCCCTTTTAGTTTCAACCCATCACCCCTTGTCCTGTCCCAACAGGCCCTGCTAAAAAGTCTGTCCCCATCTTTCTGATAGTCCTGCTTTAAGCACTGAAAGGTGCTCCATTTAAGGTCTCCCCAGAGCCTTCTCTTCTCCAGACTGAACAACCCCAGCTCTCTCCGACTTTCTCCACATGAGATGTGATTGGCCATGGTGCGGCCTGGAAGGAGATGATGCTCAGCTTGGCAAGAGCTACATTTGCTTCATGAGCCTAGGCCCTCCCTAGCCAGGGCAAGGGGCAGGTCAATCACCACAGCTCCCAGAAGGACTCTCCTTGAGGGTAGGCCACTTCTGGGATTTCTCCTGTGCAAGTCCAGGACCACGTTGTCCTCCAGACCCCTCTCTGCCTGTGTGGAGCAGAGGAGTCTGCCTGTGTGGAGCTAACCATGGCCATGGGCTGCCCTACCTCCCCTGCTACCAGCTGCAGCTCCTGGAGGGCTATGCACACCCTACGACGTTGGGGTGATAGTTGGAAAACACCAGGTTACTCACAGAAGGCACCTTTAATAGAAACACAGTGAGTCGGTGCCCAGCGCCGCGGGTAAAGGTGCAGAGGGGCCCGTGGGGTGGTTGGGTTGCTCTGCTTTATGTTATGGTCCTTCCACTGACTGTCAGGCAGCATCTGCCAAGACATCACCATTCAGTGACGCCTTGAGAACAACATGGAGACATTTCCCAGAAAAGCATGTGCTTCTCTGTTGAGATGTCCTTCTAGGAACAGCTCAGTACAGCTGGACTGCCTTCAGCTCTTCTGAGAACATCCATCACCTCCCTGCCAAGCCTTCCCTCTCCTCTGGGAGAGAGGGCACGTTGCTTGGCCTCTATGGTAGTGTGTGCGTAGGCTGGTGGCTTCTTCCCAGTGAACCATCCCTGGTTGAAGCCTTCGGAGAGCTGTGAGCTCTTACTCTCCCCCATAGACATGGTAATTCCTCCTTGTCTATGGTCATTACAATTTTCTCTCTTCTGCTGAGACTGGATACTCTTTTCTTCCCAGTCAGGCACCTCCAGGAGATAACACCCCATCTCAGCTCTCCTTCCCTTAAATTGAGGAGGAAATTCAAGTGCTTCAGCTTCTGGGACTCTTATTTCATGCCCACCACTCTCTCTGTTGGTGCCTGCAGTGTTGTCATGGCTGCAGGAGTTCCCTCAAACTATGTGAAGCATGTACATGACATGGAGCCTACTAGGGACAACTCCCATCTCCTGCTACCATGGCAGCATGGGCTGAGCAGATGGGAAGGGAAATAGTTCATGGTAGAGGAGACCTCAGCCCCAATCAGCCTCATCCCATTGATGCTCTTCAGCCCATTTGCTCTTGGAAGGGTGCGTTCTTGCCCCCAAGCTTGGGTAATAGTGTCCTGTTGACAAATACAGGAACCTCCAGAGGGGAACTTCTTACTAAGGAAAATGCATGAAAGAAGCAGAAATAGCAACGGGGATTGTTTCATATCCTGTGTCAGTGGAGAGGTTCTGAACCGAGGGGTGAGCTTCACCCTTCCGGGCTGGGGCTGCTGCTCTGTTCCACCACGAGACTGCACCACAAGCAGTCTCTGCTCTGGGGGAAATTCCATCATGCATACGCAAGCCGCTCCATGCATCTCCTCACCCCATAAATTGAGGAGTTGCTGATGGTCTCAGCAGACAGAAAAGAGGCTTTCAAGCTCCACTTGCCTGCTTCAGCTCCAGCCAGCACTTCTCAGCTGCCATGAAGGTCTCTGTGGCTGCCCTCGCCATTCTCATCGCCGCCCTCTGCTACCAGACCTCCGCTGCACCACGTAAGTCCGGGCTCTCCACCTCCTCTCTAAACGGGGAGAGAAGAGATGTCACTGCTGGGATAGGGTCCCTTCTGCCAGCCTTTCCACCCCTGGGGCCCTTTCCATATCTGCCCACCCTCTGGCAGGCACTCCATTGGTGCTCCCCTGGCATTGGAAAGGCACAGCTCAAAGCACAGCATGGGCTGTGTCAGTGCCAGCTCAGGGTGAGCCCAAAAGACAAAGAATTGAAGGAAGAAGAGAAAAGACCTTGCCTTTTCCCTTCCTCCTCCACGTCCTCCATGCTCCCCAGGCATGCGGGTCTGTGGTCCCAGCTCCCTGCCTTTTCTACCCATCCTTTGCCAGTGCTGATGACCACCATTGCCTTTCACAGTTGGCTCTGACCCACCCACCTCCTGCTGCTTCACCTACATCTCCCGGCAGCTGCCCCGCAGCTTCGTGGTGGAATACTATGAGACCAACAGCCAGTGCCCCCAGCCGGCCGTCGTGTAAGTCCTCTCCTCCAGGGTGGGGTGGGGGTCTCCCTTTGGGCTGGGGATCCAGAGAGGGAAAGACCCCTTTCCAAAAGACAAGGGATGGAGCACAGCCCCAGGGACGGGAGGGATGGGGGACAGGAGGTGCAGGGTGATGCTCCAGGGGCTCAGCGCACAGGGGACAGGAGGTGCAGGGTGATGCTCCACGGGCTCAGGGGGCAGGAGGTGCAGGGTGATGCTCCACGGGCTCAGGGGACAGGGGCCCAATCCACCAGTTTTTCAAAGTAACTGGTGGCTGCTTGATGCGATGGGCAGGGCACACTGCACACCCAAACTCTACTCACCCTCAGGAGAGGCTGGGCTCAGGGCTGGGCTCCTCTCCACACAGTGCTCTCCCACCAAAACCTTAACCTCTCTGCACCCCACAGGTTTGTCACGAGGAAGGGCCGTGAGGTCTGCGCTGACCCCGAGCAGGACTGGGTCCAGCAGTACAGGAGCGACCTGGAGCTGAACTGAGGTCCCAGGGTGGATCCTGCTGCCCCATGTCCCCCGACTGCTGGGACGGGAGAGCCACGGCCAGAAATGCTTCCATGTCATTTAAAGCAAGCTGCGAAATTGTTCCAGAATCTGACTTTAATGTTTTGCTATTTAATTTTGTATAGGGGAGGGATCAGGTGCAATAACTCCACTCCAGAGAAATAAGAATATTATTTAATAGATGTATTTTTTTAAATGAAGACTCATGTTCAGTTTATATTTTCTATAAATAATTGTATTTTTGATGTAATATTTAATTCAATTCTCAACAAATAAATATTTTTCTAAGAACTTTCTGTCTTTGCCTCTCTTACAATTCTCTGCAATGACAATACCTGAAATTATAACAGTGGCAACACATCCTTTGTTCCCTTTTCCACGCTGGCAAAACCCCCACAAGCTTCTCCTCTCTGAACATCCTGTTCTGCAAAATAAAAAGAGAAAAACCATGAAGGAGGAGGTGTGAGAAGGGCATAGATTACATGCAGGTAGCTCAGCTCGCTCTTTTTATAAGGTATTTAATCACTACTCATTATGACTACTGGCAGCTGGTTAAATTCCATCACTGGCCTCATTATCGTCAATTAAAATGTTACTTGTAGGGGCTGAAATTTAACGTGCTGGTTGTCCCAGGGAAAGCTTTCTGAGAGCTGCAGCTAAAATGGATCAGCTATTCCCGGAGCTGAGGATGGAAAAAAGTATGTTTCACTACAAGATTTTTAGAATTATTCCATTAAACTATCACTGAGCTGGGAGATGAGGCTTGGCCAGATGTGTCTCTCTTACAAGAAAAGGTGCTTTTGCTCCATGCCTCCAAAACCCACCCATCTCTAGACATGCCTGTCCAGAGCTGTAGTATCCAGAGATGCAGTGTCCCCCTGCAATCCCCCTGCCAGCCCCCAGCCCCAGGGCAGGATCTGACCCTGTAAGGAGACATCTCCACTGCAGCCCTGAGGCTGGTGTCCCACCTGAGCTGAAGGAAATGACACCATTGATGACATAAATCTGCTCTGGACACAGGTGGTTGGATGAACATCAAGGTGCCTATAGGGCAGCTCAAGGCCAAAGGCTCAGGTTAGAGAGCTGCCTGCACTCAGCTCACCCCACAGTGTGGACATACTGAATTTGGAAGGACAGACATGAGCTGACAAACATGTCAGTGAGACACGGGGGAGCAGAGCAGGAAGGGGGCTCCTGGGAAGGGGTGAAGAGGAACGGACACAGGGCACAGGCTGGGTTGGAGCTGTGCAGCAAGCGGAGCTGCAGGTGGGGCTGGAAGGGACTGGGAGGACGTGGGTGTGTTTGGGGGAGGAAAGGAACATATCAGTTGTGTCAGGAGCCTCGTCACTTCAGGAACCGCAACCCCCAGCTCCTCAGCCCACAGGGCAGCGTGCACCCTGTCAGTCATCCCACGACAGCACTGACTGCACCCAGCTTAAAATAGCACCTGCGGAGGAGGGGGTGACACAGAGAGCTGTGCCAGTGAACAGGACCAGAGCCCCCTTCCCTGAGATGCTGCTGGCAGAGAGCCCATGGCTGGGAAGTTTGGGTGGACATCACCACGGAGGCGGCAGTGCCTTGGTGACAAGGAGCTGCTCCTGAATGCAAGGATGGTGACTTTGGTCACATCCCTGACTCCCCAGGGCCAGCTCTTGGAGCAGGGTTCATCATGGCCATGCTGGAGGGGAGGACACCTTGGCTCTTGGGTACCAGCCAGCCCCATAGGTAAGTGCTGGAGCCCATTAGCTTCACCCCGAGGACTGAGATTGGCACAAAGCTGAGTGCCCAGAGCTCCCCTCACTCCAAAGAACAGCAGGAGCAGGGGACAGGAGCAGGAAGACCTGCAATAAAGTCATACCAAAGTGGTTTGAGCCTCCACAGTCCCTGTTGGTTACAAACCCCACCTGTCCCTGTGGCACTGGGAGCAGTCCTGCAAGCCTTGGGGTTTCTTGTTGAAGGACACGCAGTGCAGGGTCACCCAGGAAGCACCATCCAGCCCGTGCACTGTTTGAGCCTGTTGCAAAGAACCCCACGAGCCAACGTCCTTAACAACCCGAGTCACATCAAAGCCACCCACAGCAGACACCTACCCTGGGTACCTCAGCTAACTCCTCGCCGCTATTCTGGGAGCCTGCAGGGAGTCCTGACTTGCTCACGTCTTTCTTGATCTCACACCCACCTACGTGTGACAGCTCAGAGGAGCCCTCAAAGTGCATGCAAGGAACACGGCGCGCTCGCTAATCCACACCCCCAGGCACGAGCAAGGTGAAGGCAGCCAGCAGCTTCCAGCAAGCTGGCAGCTGCCTCCAAGGCCCACGAGTACCATGGAGAAAGCATCTCTGGCCATCTCCAGAGCCACTACGTTCTGCGGAGGAGGAGAAGGAGTGAAAGAAGGTGGCCTGGGACAGCACAGGCAAGCAGGAGCTGCAGCACCCACGTCACCAACTCTGTACCCAGGGATTACCCTGCCCAGAGCAGGGGATATTTTTGCCACATACATCGATGCAGCTATTTGAGGGCGAGCTCAGCTAGAGCCGAGTGATGCAAGAAAACCCTCACACTGTGCAGCCCCTGGAGGAATCCTGGGATGCCCCAGTGCTCTTGTGTGGGTCTCAGGCACTGCTCTTCTGTGGATCTCAGTCCTCCATTTGAAATGGCTCTTCCCAGAGACATCAGGGTGGAGAAGAGTGTCTCTTCTGGGGGGCCAGAATCCAAAAAAAAGCATGTAAAAGTAGATGGGTTTGCACACTGCATACAAAAGTAAGGTATTCCTAGGGAGACACAGAAATATGTTAGAAATGGTGCCTGGCTGTCATCTACCCCTTAATGGGCAACAGAAGACAGAAGTGGCAATGAAGACATAAAAGGACATTTCTGCTCAGTTCATAGAAAGTCACAGACAACTACTCACATTCCCGTGAGATGATGAGACATTTTGCACTCTGCTAGAAGAGAAAGAACGATGCCAACATTTGCTAAGAAAGCACATTTCTAAAACTGCAGGTCTGTAAATCTTGCTGCAGTGAATCTTAACAAGAGACACTGTCACTGCCCCTGGGTGACCAAACCACCCCAGGAGCCAAAGCCTAAAAATGGGACATTCATTTACTGGTTGCTCAGAAACCTAGCTCCCTGATCACCCACCCCCAGCCCATGGCTGTTCTGCCAGATGTGGTATCCCAAGGGGCTACCAGCTTCAGTAAGATCAGACACCTTGAGCACACCAGTCCTGGCACCCACCGCAGCAATTGACTGTCTCAACCCAAAATGTCCCTGCAAAATCAGGGAATCACAGAATGGTTTGGGTAGGAAGGGACTTTTAAAGGTCATCTAGTTCAACCCCCTCCTGTCCCCTGCACTGATCAGGGACATCTCCAGCTAGAGTTTTTCAGAGCTATTTCACGCCTTCAACCTTTACCCTCCTTCCTGAGAGAGGCAGATTCATGATTTCTAGGAACATTTTGGATGCTACATCAGGGTGAGTTCACATCCTTTCTGCTCGTTCATTTCTTCCTGCTGTTTGCAAGATCTCTGAACTGTTGCATTACCCCCTGTTTCATCAGCAAACACTTTTCGTTCCTCCAGTGCAGCAGCAAGTGCCACTCATCTGTCACGTTGCTGTGGTCAGGTTGCTCTGGTTTTCTGGACAGTTTCCATCCCAGCACCTCCTCCTGCACCTGGTTCACTGACATTTAGCCTGGCCCCTTTCCAACTGCCACCCTGCACAACAGGTTTCTCTGGTTGTCTTCACCACTTCCCACCACAACTGCCTCTGCTTCCAGCCCTCTGTCAAAACCTCAAAGTTCACGTCCTTTCTTATCTTCTCAGGCTCCATAAACTCCCCCTGTAAGATCTCCATGGAGGTCAATGAACTGCAGAGCCCACGGAGTCCCATTGCCCTTCTCCTTCCCAGGTCTAGGCTCTTTTATCTGGTCTCCTGTCACAGCCTCCAAAGGTGGTCGCTGCCCCATCCCTGGCACCATCCCAGGTGAGGTTGGCCGGGGCTCTGAGCAACCTGCTCCAGTTGCAGATGTCCCTGCTCACTGTAGGGGCGGTGGACCAGATGAGCTTTAAATGTCTCCTGTGCAGCCTCCAAAAGAAAGTGCCTGCAGCTGAAGGGACGAGGGTGGGACTCCCCACACCACAACAAAACTCAGCCAAGAGGAATTACTGTCTCAGGTTCAGCATCATTTTTCACTAGGAGACTTCTAAAGTACCATCCTGGACATCCCCAGAGGAGCTGTGCTGGGCATTTAAGACCGTGCTTTACCAAATCTCATTTTATTTGAATTGAATCGGTCTTTAAATTAAGCAGCTTCATTATTTTTGTCTCAAGGGCATGCTCCACAGCCCCTCCAACTGCTGGCATCTCCTCCACCACTTCTGCCCCCCGAGCAGTGTCTCCTGGTTCCTTGGTTTAGATGAGTAGGACTGGCTGATATGACAGCTGAGCTTAAGGACCTGAGAGGTTTTCCTCCAGCAACACAGTGGAACGCTGCTTGAGGCAAGAGGCTGGGGCAGCAATACAGCCTGGTGGAGAATGGATGTCCTAGGGGATGGTGAGACCAAAAGTGACCTTTGGAGACACCAGCAAAGGCTGGGTTATTTTTCCTTCCCTGGGTTTTGCAGCCCCCAAAGTGTTCCCATCCTGGGGTGGGGAATCCACCTCTTCCCACACTTGGAGATTTCCCACCCACGAGGCTTGTGAGGGGAGGAGAAGGGGCTGGAGCTACCATAGCTGGAGATGATCTCCCCACCAGGGCACAAGAGAGTTCAGCCCAGGGACCACCCACACCCAGGCAGATGACCCTTCACCCTGGATCTCAGCACTGCAAGGCAGAAGCATGGTCAACTACACAGGCAGCTGCTGCTACTGAATCCCTGCTGGGTTGGTGCCCAGCTTGCTGTAGTGTCCCACTGGTTGTTTATCCTGGAGAAGAGAATGCTCTGGGGAGACTTTCTTGTGGCCTTTCAGTACATAAAGAAGCCTGTCAGAAAGATGGAGACAGGACAAGGGGTGATAGCTTTGAAGCTAAAAGGGTAAGATTTAAACTGGAGAGAAGGAAGATATTTCTGACACTGAGGATGGTGAGAGCCTGGCCCAGGTTGCCCAGAGAGATGGCCACTGCCCCATCCCTGGCACCATCCCAGGTGAGGTTGGCCGGGGCTCTGAGCAACCTGCTCTAGTTGCAGATGGCCCTGATCACTGTAGGGGTGGTGGACTAGATGAGCTTTAAATGTCCCTTTCCAATCCAAAGCATTCTACGGTTCTGTGATCTCTCAATGACCCTCTCTGGGCTGGAGAGGACCAAGTCCCTCTGAGATGTTGCAGATTAGCTGGGGCTAATGAGGAGGGATGAAAACACCACAAAACCACACTGACAACTGCAGAAGACTCCCCAAATCAACCCTTTATTGCCTTGTTCCAGTACAATTCACACCAAAATCAGCACTATGTGGCAGGCTGGGCTGTACTCTTCTCCAGCAGTCCATGAGATGAACATCAAGGCAACGGTGAGCAGTGGGATCCCCTGTCCTCATCGGTGGCACAGAGGGTCACGGCACATCCCCACTGCAAAGTGCCCTTCCCAGCACAGGCATAGCACACAGTGGGTGTCACACTCAGCGAGTCACCCCCAGCAGCCAGGAGCATGCGAGGACCCTGCCATGATGCTCACCAAGGCACAGAGATTTTCCCCAGTGCTGCCCCACCATCACCCTCCTGCTCACGGGAGGAGCCGGTTGGTCTCCCAGTTCTCTGCCCACCAGTGAGAAGCCAGATCAGCCACTGTCACAGGACAACGCACCCCGTCCCCTGCGTGTCCCTAACCCAGGAGATCACCAAGGGCTCTGCATTTCTACCCCCCAAAAAGGCACCAAGGAAAAAGAGGGGCCGGAGTTTCCCCGAAAACTTGTCGGTGAAGGTGTAAACGTGGGAGCGGTCGCTCACGTTGTAAAAAGAGATTTCTCCCGCCTCGTAGTCCAGGAAGATCCCAATGCGCCGAGGCCTCACGCTCAGGGTCAGTGGGGAGACGGGCAAGGTGAGGGCCTCGTAGTTCCCCCCGTTTTGGAGCCGCAGCACCCAGTAGCCGTTGTCTGGGGAGAAGAGGACGTGGCCTTTCCGGCTGGCAGACTCCCGGCACAGCCCCAAGCCCCACTCGGGCTTGTCTCCCACCTGCACCTCCCAGTAGCTGCGGCCTGAGAAGAAGACCTGGCTCCCCAGCACCGCTGGAGTGGTGCCGAACCTCTTGGGGTTGTCGAAGAAGGAGAGAAGCAGCTTCTTGCTCCCGCGCCTCACGCTCTTGCGGTCCTCGGACAGGGTGAGCTCAGGGTGTGCCGTCTCGGGGTCCAGAGTCACATCCACTGCAGTTGAGAGAAGGGTGGAAGGGCCCCAGGCAGGGCGTCAGGGGTCTGCAGGTACAGACACGAGCTGGTGTCTGCATCCCTGATGCTGGGCTCTTCCAGCTCTTCCTCCCTCCTGCATTTATGTGTTTGTGCCCCTGGATTTGCCCAGCTCCCAGCACTGCCCAGCAGCAGGGAAGTGAAATACATCAAATCCTGCTAACTATAAACCACATCCAAACATTTGGCATCCAGCTACAGAGAAACAGCCAACACTGAAAGCAAGAGTTTGTGGAGAACATGGAGTCTGAAAAGCCTGAGTGACCTCCTAGGCTTCAGGGTCACTTCACAACCCACCCAAGACCAGAATGAGGAAGGTCTCCCCACCATGAAACCAGCCTGAACTCATCAGAACACAAACTGGCACCAGCTGGACACAAAGCTTGAAAAAAATCTCCTGGAGTCCAAATGTGCCAGGACAAATGTGCGGGCACAAAAGCAGCCCCCTTACCTCTGAACTTCTTCAGCATGTCCCTCATGCCCAGGCAGTGCTCAGGAATGCTGTAGTTTTCCTTCAGGGTCACAGACACAGCCTTGGGTGACTGAAACTTTACCTCCTCACACCTGAAAGGAGAGCAATGCCCATGGGCTATATCCAAATCCCACAGCACAGCCAGTCTCCAGCTGGGGATGGGTTTAGTGTCTCTCTGGTGGCTGCACAGATGCATCTCCTCCCCTGAGCTCTTTGGCTGTGAGGAGCATGAGGGGTAACTGCTGGTTTATCAGCAAGCCTAATGGGACCAGAGCTAAACGAGGCAGGAGGAGGCAGAGCCTGACCCTGGGAAGGACGGAGCAAGGCCAGCCAGGGAGCATGTTCCCTAGGAGGAGACACATCTCACACACCACAAAGCCAAGCAAGACCCTGGCTCTGGGGCCCTGGAAGAAGACAGAGTCTCTTCCCCAGCCCACACTGGTCTCAGTTCCTCCTTTGTAAGCCCCAGGGAGGACCAAACCAGATGTTGAACAGGTGGTGGCTGTCATGGAGCAGACACGAACATCTCACTTAAAGCCTGAAGGCAGCCAGGACAGCAGAAGGAATGAGCAGTTACCTACCTGCTCAGGACGCTTTTCATGTCCTAGAAGGAGAAAAGAAAAAGCATTCTGGGTGTGGAGCTCCAAAGCCTCACACCCACCAGCCAGCCTGGTCCCAACCACCTGCCCAGATGACAAAGGCATCAGGGGCTGGTGTCATAGCCTGACCTTGAGCAGCCCCTCAGCTGGCTGTTGGGTTTTCTCCTTTATCTCCAGGATCAGCTGCTCCAGCAAGGACTTCTGCTCCACCAGCCTGG
Source organism: Actenoides lindsayi (assembly GCA_025331215.1). Classification (NCBI taxonomy): domain Eukaryota; kingdom Metazoa; phylum Chordata; class Aves; order Coraciiformes; family Alcedinidae; genus Actenoides; species Actenoides lindsayi. The sequence continues at coordinate 17,226 of WTSP01013240.1, read as the reverse complement.
CCAGGTTTTCATTGATCAGCAGCAGAATCCGCTTCTCCTCCTCCTCTAGCTTCTGCAGCAGCAGCTTCTCCTCGTCGGCCAGCAGCCGATGCAGCTTCCCGAACTCACTCACGATCCTCTCCCGCTTTTTCTTCACCGTCTCCTTGCAATAAGAAGATACACGGGGTGAGGTGAAGCAACATTAGCCAGGAAGCTGAGACAGAGATGGATTCTCCGGCATCCACACCCAGCATCAGGTTCTGGGAAACCACCGCATTTTTTTGATAAACACATTTATTTAAGAAAACAGCCAGAGGCTAACTGCTGTGGCTTCACCTTGACAGCCTCAGTTTACCAGCAGTAAGACTTCCCCTGGGGCATTTCTGCTCGGCTGGAGCTCAGATGTTTAATGAAGTTTCCACTGAACGGGCTGCTGGGCTGCAAGGAGCTGCCATGAGGTATCCGGGTTGGTTTTTATTAGGTGTGGTACAACTCCCCCCTCCAACTAGATTCAGACTATCCCGCTGCTTGGGCAGCCCAGAGGAAATGCTCCATGGTGGGAAAACCCCACTGCAACTGGAAAGAGATGGAAGAAGCCCTGGGGCTGGGGAGGGGGGAAGCCAGGGAGCACTCCCTGGGTGTCTGGGAGCTCTCAGGACAGCCAGCAACACGCAGGGTCTGCCAGGGCTTTCAGGTTTCTCACCTGAGAACTAAAAATTGGCGCTTTGCCTGAAACCCAAAGTACCAGGAAAAAAGGCTGCGGTTAGACAGGGCCATGAAACCTCAAAACACAGAAGATAAGCAAAATGAAACTGAACCGCATTTACTTTTCTGTCCAAGCACATGATTTCTTGGATCTGAGTCACTGATAATCCAGGACGGTCACTGTCGCTTTCCCCCACTGCTCGCAAGGGACCTTTTTTCCTGTTTTATTAAAAAAGCACAACCAGCTGCTGGGCTGGGAGGCAGCTGGAGGAAACTGGAGGCAGCTGGAGGCAGCTGAGTCGTGGCTCCGGAGCCCTGACCAGGGTGGGCTGCAGGGAGAGTGACACGGTTCATTCACAGCCTCCAGCCCCAGCCCCAAGGGGGACAGTGGGAACACAGGGACACCTCAAAACCCCACCACCTGCTTGGCCAGACTGTGGTGGGCAGGCAGAGGAGCTGAGGAAATAAGTGAGTCCGGAGAAAACTGTTTTCCCTGCCACAGCTGATTAATCATCAACTCAAGCTCCGGTCTGGATAATTTGGTCCAGCAGTTTCGTTTCCTTTTCTGCAGTTAGTTTTACTTTCCAGTTTCCATCCCAGAGGGGTGAGAAATGCAGCTGTTTTGCTGGCATTGTATCTCCCCCGGGCTGCCTGGAATTGGGCAGAGGTGCAGTAATTCAGCTTTTTTTTTGATGAAAACACTTCTAGCTCCTACTAGCAGAGGTGAGCAGAGCTCACCATACAGCTTGGAACTCAGGCACAGGTTGTAAAGCAAATACCCAGTGTCTATTTGTTTAACCAGCACACAAGACCCCGAGGTTTCAGTGCTGCTCTTTGCAAAGTATTTCTTTGTAAACCCTTTTAGTGTTTTTCACAGAGCTGCACAGAGTTGCTGAGCCTGGTTTCCAGCACCAGTCCTCCATACAACAGCAGGACACGGGGACATGTCCCGTGCTGAGGACTGTGACAAATTCACAGCCCCAGCCAAGCCCAGAATTGCCGATATCTCACAGGCTTGTTCTTTACGAATTAAGCCAGGCACCTGCCTTGCACTCCTGGATTTTCATCCTTTCCGCTGACTCACGCTTCCTCACGTCCTCCACTCCCTTCAAAAGATCCTCAAGGGATTTGTGGAGTTTGACCTGAAAAGAGAAGAAAAGGGCTCAGCTCGCCCCAGTTCAGCTGGGTCCCCGGTGCCAGCGGGCAGCCTGGGGATGGTGACCCCGCGATGCCAGGCGGTGCCAACCCTGGCACCCAAGCCCAGCAGCTGTGCTCTTCATGCCGCTCGCAGCGTTAACCCTCTCTGCCCTCCTTGGGATTTCCTTCTATTTTTCTCATCCTTTAAGTTTTGGAGAACAAAGTGACGGGTCCCTGCAATGTTGGGGTGCGGGGTGGCTGGCAATGTGCTGCTGGGAGCATTGCTGGGACGTGAGGTGTGGGTGAACCCTTCCATGGAAGCGAAATGCCCCCAGGGCAGGATCAACCACCCCCACTTCTCCGGGGAGGTCACAGAGGGGCAGGGAGCCAGGCTGCCTCCGTGCACCCAGATGGACAGGGGTCAGCCTGGGCACCTTCACAATGTGGGAGCCGGCGGGTCCAGCCTCATCCCTGCAATGAGAGCGGCTGGGTGGGTGCCACCGCCTCTGCCACCCCCTCCTCTACTTTCCCTGTGGTGCTGCCTGGGATGCTGGGTGGTGGGGTCCTGGCGGCTGATCCCCCCATCCCCAGCACGCCCAGGGTGCATCAGGACAGGATGGGGACCCTCGACCTCCCCTACCTTGTACACCTGCGCGGCCTCCTCGATGGGGTAGACGGTGTGGGAGCGGTGGTGCAGGGACTCCCGGCACACCACGCAGATGGGCTCCTCTTCCTCCTCGCAAAAAAGTTTGAGGCGCTCATCGTGCAGAGGGCAGAGCGGGGTCCCCGGCCCCGGCTCTGGCTCCACGCTGCCCCACAGCCTCAGCTGCCGGATGCTCTCCACAATATTGGCCAGTTGCTTGTTGGGTCGGAAGCCGCTGCAGTGGCAGGAGGCCCGGCACTGCGGGCAGGAGAAGGACCCGTCGGCCCAGAGACCCTTCTCCTGGCAGTGCTTGGCGATGCAGCCCTGACAGAAGTTGTGCCCGCAGTCGATGCTGACGGGCTCGCTCATGTACTCCAGGCAGATGGGGCAGATGGCCTCCTCCTGAAGCCGCTCCAGGGCACCTGCCAGGGCCATGGTGGCCTCTGTGGCCAGGTGGCCTCACCAGGCACTTCCTCCTTCCTCCCAGGGACAGCGAGCAAAGGCGGGCTCGCAGGCAGGTGTGGCTGTGGTAGTCTCACGGCAAGGCAGAGCCGGCAGTGACACGAAAGCCCAGAGGAGAAGCCGGAGGAGAAGCCAGAGGAGAAGCCAGAGGAGAAGCCGGCCTCGCTGTCTTGCGGCATCGGCCACGGAAGCCTCCGTGCCGGCTGGGGGAGGAGCGTGGCACCGGCTGGGACAGCTGCAGCCAGCTCTAGAGGCTGGGCCTTCCTCCAAAGTGCAAGAAAAACTCTGTTGGGAGAGCAGGACAAATTAGGAAGTGCCAGAAATAGTCCATGCCCATAGATAACCCCGGGGCGCTGGGATGGCAGAGGAGACGAGGTCATCTCTGGTGTTTACCAAGCTGAGGAGCCCACAGTTGCATCAGGAGCCCCGGTGTTGCCTGCCTGCTGTCTGCTTACGAGCTGCCCAAAGGTGCTGGCCGAGCTCGGTGACCCTCACATTGTACCACAGCCCTGCTCACGCCAAAGCATCCCACTCGACACCCACCCACCACAAGCTTGGGTACTACCCAGGGCTCAAGCACAACCCAGCAAGCAAGGAGTAGGATGGGGACAGAGCTTTTAGCAGGATCTGTTGAGACAGGACAAGGGATGATGGGTCGAAACTAAAAGAGGGAGATTTAGATGAGAGAGAAGGAAGAAATTTTCTCCTATGATGATGGTGAAACCCTGGCCCAGGTTGCCCAGAGAGGTGGTCGCTGCCCCATCCCTGGCACCATCCCAGGTGAGGTTGGCTGGGGCTCTGAGCACCCTGCTCTAGGTGCAGATGTCCTTGCTTCCTGCATGGGGGTTGGGCTAGGTGACCTTGAAAAGTCCCTTCCAAAGCAAACCAGTCTATGATTCTACAAAAAGTAGTCATAAAGTTTGAGTACATCACAGGCAGACACCATCTGCCACTCTACCCACTGGTGGGATTAGGCAAAAACCCCGCTCCTTCTTAATTTTCCTCCCAATTCCCCAGCATTATTTTTGAGAAGGGGCGTTTGACAGAACAGAAGCTCAGCAAAATACCGCCGAAGGTGGACACGGGGTCCTCCGCAGTATTCAAAGCCACATCTGCTTGGCTTCGATTGGGAGGGAGGTGGCCTTTTAGAAGCGATGTGCTCCAACACGAACATTTTCCATCCATCCAAGCCGAACGGTGCACAGCACGTAGGCTTCTTCCGAGAGCGAGCGTAATTAGCGAACAAGGAAACTACATGACAGCTAAAAGGAAGATTTAGAACTCATTACAAAACAGAGCCTAAACATTAATCTCGAACATATGCAAGCAGACAACGCAGATGTCGTCAGGAATGAATCCGGGGCTCAATTTCATCCACCCGGCCGAATGGCCGGGCACCCTGCTGGGGATGGCAAGTGGGAACGAGTGAGGGCATGTACGTGCTGGAGGCTTTAGCTGTGGAACTCAGCAGTGGTTCGGGTGTCCTGCCCAGCTGATGCATGGCCACAGACACCAAATAAATGTCGAGGAAGACTACCAGTTGGTATTTAATGTAATAAAGAAGAAAGGAGGTACGTAATCAGAAGTAGCGAGGGAAACATTAACAAGGGAGCAGCTCCCGCCAATGTAGCGAGGTCTGATCTCAACCAAAGTGGTTCCACGCTTGGCACATGTAAAATTAGGCAGGAGCAGCTGGCACCAGTGGGCTACAAAGAGGAAAGTGAGCTTGATGATGTGAAGAGGCTTCTGCATCAAGCTCCTTCATCCCCCTCACTATGTGCTTTTCTTATCGCCTGTTGAGACTGGCAGCAAGAAACCACTCGCAAACTCCTTTTCCAGAACTTTGGGAATCGAGTTTGAAAATGTTTTCTTATGGTTTCCCAGCTGAATGTTTCAGTAATAAAGCTTGCAGCCTAATTGAATCCATTCCCGTGGCAGCCTCGCGCAGCACGGGCTCGGTCTGCAGGATCCAAGCAGACAGACGGTTGCTCTCTGTCTGCTTCTGCAGCTCGGTCCAAACCCAGCATTGTCTTCCTCTCATCCTCTGCGCTTTCCGACAGCTGAGCTGGCCGCGGAGCGTGGCCAGTGTGTGTGGAAAGCCTGTTGCCAAAACATAAGCCTGTTTTCCACAGATAGTGTTTTCAGTAACGTTGTTTAAACGTAAAAGCTGGGCAGAGATCCCCGCTCCGGTGACAGCGTCAGTAGGAGAAAAGGTGGAAATGACTTTCAAGCTTCAAAGAACTGGGCGTGAGAGTTTAGTCACTGCGGACAGAAAATTCATTCAGTTAAATTCTGAGCTGATTTAATTTGTGTTTTTGTCTCGGGTGTCAGCGCCTTTGCTACCCGCTGTCTTGGAACCTTCCTTACGGAGATGGAAACTCTGTGGGCAGGGGAAAAAAAAAAACCTAACGATCCCCATGGTCCTTCTGAAATTGTGCTGGGGTCCAAGTCATTAAAACATTTTGATGTAACGGTGCTAAGCCCTGTGGATAGACACGACTTCCTCCACTTCCAGCGCACAGGATTTGGCTGCAGTTGCAGCCTGCTTTCTGTGCAGCCTTCGGAACGCTTCGCTCTCTGCTCCCGTTCGTTGTTACTCGAGTCATACGTACCATGGCTGCCAATAATTTCAGAAGTGTCCTTTGCACGGTGACCTACAACTCCGCGCTGTTCTTCTGAGCACCTGGGCAATCCCAGTTATTTATGGTTTTATCCTTCAGCTTCTCCTGCCAGGCAAGGAACACAAGTAAGGGACTCACCCAAGGCCGAGCAGGGAGTCAGAGCATCCCAGTCGCAGGCTGATGTCCCAGCCACCCAGCTGTTGCTGGGTACCACGTACTCACGGGGACATCTTTGCCCCACCAAAGCTCTCCAACAGCATGGAAAGGAGACCAGTTTCAGAAGGCACACAGCAGTTTCAGGGGAAATCCTGAAATTCACAATCTCAGTGACAGAGCAGAAGTATTTTTACCAAATATTTCATACCCGGGAACAAGCTCATCTTTGTAACACGATCAGTGTGTTCTAGGTCAGAGTATCTGAATCAAGGAGACCCGATATCCTACGCAAGCGAAGCGTGGCTGCGCGGAGAGGGTTGTAACGAGGAGCGTAGTTCTTACTACGTTTGTCATACGATGGGATTTGCATAAGCCTAAACCCCCTTCTTTTATTTCCCAGCTTTGTGTTTCACCTCCCTCCTTCTCTTGCTGCCTCCCTCCCTGCCTCGGGAGAGCACCCATCTGCTGAGCGACGGCCCTCCCCAGACTAGATGTGCTGGAAACAGTCGGTGGATAAAATAAATAGACCATGAAACGCACACATCTGCGAGCCCTCCGCTCACTTGAACGTGCTGAGCACTCTGTCAGCCACGTCTGCATCTGAACTGGCTCAAGATAAGCCAGGAGTTACTCGTCCCTCCCTCACAAAACCCGAGGCCGCTGTGGACGTGCCCCAGCGCCGCACGCTACGCTGGATAAGCAGAAACACGGTCCCCACGGAGTTCAGGTGCCCTAGGGTTGGGAAGCAGTCAGCGAGGCTAATTATTATTGCAAATTGGGGTGAAAAAGTCTAAATCCTCCTACTAGAAACACCGAGTCCTTTTTTTAGGGGCAGCATGAGAGAAAAATCTGATGAGCCTTCATCCTCGGTCAGCGTTTTCACGCTGGATGCAGGTTTATCACACCACAAGCACGTCTCTGTGCTGCTAACGAGAAGCTGCAGCTCACAACCCTATCTACGTTTCAAATTACTCCATAAATGCACATTTCTTCCCACCTCCGCTTGACGTGTGACACCGTCCATGAACACTTGGCCGCTGGAGTGGCTGTGCCGAGGTTCGTTTCTGTTCCCTCACTGGTGTTTATTAGCTCTGGCTCTCCAGCACGAGCTTGTGCACTTGTGATTGCCCAGAATTTATATGCTGCCTTGCGACCACGCCGTTTGTTTGCCTGACAGCACTCAGTTTCATTTCCAGTCACCTAGAAATGGGCTCATTTCAAGCTCTACCATTACTTAGCAAATGGAAATTAAGCCGCAGGTTGGCTTTTCCCTTGTTCGCGTCAAAGAAAACACTCCAACCTTCCTTCTCCTCCATTGTCTTGAGGCTCTAACACCTCATCCCCTTTCACTGAAAGCCCCAGGTATCCATTAATTGTTCCTCAATTTAGCTGCTACCCACAATGGTTGGGTCACACTCAATGTACTGCCAGCCCAGTCTCCTCCACAGGCGTCCAGTACCACCCATTCAGCCAAGGGGCGGGCAACCTTCCTCTCCTCCCACCCCAGGAAAGGCAGCGAGCACTGGGAAGGCAAAGGCAGGTTTCCTTATGGCAATGCAAAGCCCTGGCCCATTTAGCTCCTTTGTGCTCTCCACAGATTTTACTGGAGACGATTCGTTGTGTTAAAATGCTTCGAGGGCCGATAAAATAAAGCAGTGATTGTTGCAACGAGCCCTGTCCTTTACCCTGTGGCGTGCCAAGACTACGAAAGCAATCCCAGTGCCAAAACACTGCAAAATTTTGCTGTACGTTGCTAAATACCGTACTCAAAAGATCTTGTCTGGTATGAAATAACATAAATTTTGGCAGTCTTTTACCAGGCACCCTGGAACGCAGCGGAGGATATACACACCGATTTCCCTTACAATGGCTACAGTGCTGCCAGTGCATTCCTGGAACGTGGAAATCCACGGAAGCCAACGTCAGCGATGAAGAAAAGCGTGCTGTGCCTAATGTACCAGAAAACCTATTCCAGAACTCATCCTCGCGTAAAAATAACGCCGAAAAAGCTGCCAAGATCCGTGTCAGCTCAGCTTCGTAGTTTTACTGCTACCTACCTTGCACACGTGGCTTCACCAGACACAAAGCCCAGTTGTTCTAAGGGAGTGGCTTCAGTCCATCACCTCATTTGCCCACTCAGGCCTTCGACCCTTCAGGCCCACAGATGTCACAGCCTGACCCAGGAACCTGTGCAGAACTGAAATCATTTGGATGCCAATTACATGAAAGAACATCTCCATTTCTAGCCATGGACAAGTTCCCTCAGAAGAGAGGTTTTTTTCATTACTTAAAGACAAAGATAATGCAAATGCTGTGAAGATGTCAGTTCAATCTTGGAGAGCGTTCCAGTTCCACACAGCAAACCCTGTCCCATGGGGACAGCTTCCTATGGCCAGTCTTTGAAACACCTTTTTATTGCACTGAAGGTGTAGGGCAGTCTGCTCACAACACTGTTTACTGCACATCTTCTTTGCTTTCTAGAGACTCACATCTGAGACCTGCGTGGTGGGACATGCACTTCTTAGCTCTTAACCCCTGTCTGGAAGAGCAGCTGCCGTAATTCTGCTAGTGTTTCTGATGTAACCCAAGGGCTCTTCAAATAAAAAAAGAAATGTAGCACCCAGGAATTCTTCATTTTCTACCACAGAACTATCCAGAAGTTCAAGAACAGAGTATTAGTTCTGTAGCTGCTAAGCCTTCCAAAAAAAATTAACATTTAAAACCCCAGCCTGCAGCCAGAGCTGCAGTTGACTGTTCCTGCTCCTCAAAGACCATTAAGTGAACATACTTTCGCACAAGTAAGTTGGTCACCAAGAGGGAAGCTGAGGAGTAAGGGAACATTGTCCTTCCCTCTGAATTATCTGTGTTCATTCAGTTGTGTTGCGATTTTCATGTCTGGTATTTCTCACTTTGTAACTTATATAAACATGATTACACAGGTATTTACACCAAGAAAGCACTGTAATGGTTGAAAGGGCAAAGGCTTTCTGTCTTGAGAACCTATTTACCCTACACTCTGTAGCAGAGTCCCCTGTGTAGAAACTCCCCTAGATCTGACATCTCCAATCAACACTTATTTCATTCATTTCAAACTGGTTTTCTCTTCCAGGTATTTCATCCCGATGGTTCACTTCCCTGATACGCCCCATAAAAACCCTCCAAGCTCTTTCAGTAGCACAAGCCCCACAACAAATACAGCGGCCTCTCCTGGGTTTGACAGCTGGCATCACGAGCCAGATGCCACCCTCGGTGAGATGCCTGGAAAGACTGGGAGGGGAAAGGAGATGTTGACCAGTGTCCTTCACAAGGATCCAAAGCCTTGAATTGAGGTCTCTCTCTTTCTCCCAAAGCAATTGTTTATCATTTTGTTTATTTTTTACCTAAACATAAGGGAAAACTTCTCTACTACGAGGGTGGTAGAACCTGGCCCAGGTTGCCCAGACAGGTTGTGAAGTCTCCTCTGGAGAGATTCCAAACCCACCTGGACAATGTGATCCTGGGGTCCCTGCTCTGGGTGACCCTGCTGGAGCAGGGGGGTTGGACCAGATGATCTACAGAGGTCCCTTCCAACCTCCACCATTCTGTGGATCCTGTGATTCTGCCAAAAGATGTAGAATTTAGGATTCAAACTTTGAAGACATCACCAGATGGATCGCAAAGGGAGGACTCAACACTGTGCAAGTAATGCCTTATTTCCTATCCTGCAAAAGGACTACAAGTATTTCTTGACCTTTAAAGATCTCCTGAACCCTGGGAACTAGGGCAAGTCTGGAAACTAGGACAAGCAATTCTCTGATAAGCAAACATGACCTTGCCTGTGAAACAAAACCTGATTGCCTAACAGGGCCTCCTTGATATTTGAAAGAACAAGTTTGTCACCTGCAAATGTGTTTGTCAAGACATCAAGAAATCTCATTTTCCTACCTTGCAAGCAATAGCAGATTCTGCAATTCTGAAAATACAAAATGACAGAAGGAATAAAAGCATGGAAATCAAGCAAAAGGATTACACAGAAGTTGAAAATAAAATAAAATAAAATTAAATTAAATTAAATTAAATTAAATTAAATTAAAATAAAGGAATGGGTAGTTATGCTTTGAAATCTTTTCACTTACGCAGCTAAAATCTGTCCTGAGAATTTCACTGGAAAACAGTCATTGTTGGCTCTTCAGACATTACAAAATAGCAAATCCATACTGAAGGAGGCATATGTCACATGCTGGTGAGAACGTTACATCACACCTTTTGAGATCTAGGAGATGAGTGAAAATAACTGACGAAGCATAGGCAGGATTTTTAAAAGCACTCCCCCTGTGGGAAAAGAGCTGAGCTATTTCAGTGGAGACAGGACTATGCTGAGTCTGAGAACCTCTGAAAACCTGAATTTAAAGCACTAACTGCTCCTTTTTTTGCAAGTACTACAGCTTTTATATTCATTTCCCTCCTTACCAGCTACATTCACCTGAAAAAAAAGGGAATAAAAGGGCTGGCACTTCCATTGCAAAAGCTTCTTCCTTATTACACCACACAAAGAAACAATGCTTTTGCTTTGTAGAACACCCTTCCCTCCATTGGTCACTGATTACCAACACAGGAATTAAATACCAGATAATCTTTATGTTCCAAACACAAATGCCATTCAGTGATGTTAGTCTCTGTACTTAGAGTGCCGCATTTTCCCTCTCACTCACAAACTTGCAGCTTCCCTAAAACGAGTGAGGTTGTAGCAAGGACAAAATTTACGGGCAAGTTATGCAAAGCTGAAATGTTTCTAGGGCAATGTTTTATAGGCCCTTAGAGTTCCATACATAGTATTTTACTGCGTGCTCAGAAAAGCATTTATTTACACATGTGCATGAGGTTTTCTGTCAGGGTTTAAAGTTCAGACTTTTCTCAACTAATCTAATTTCTCCAAGATGGATGGCCTCTCTTTTTTCCTTTGGAAAACTAATGCTGTGACACTGTTTCCAATTCTTCCTCCAAAGCAAAACTTGGGTGTTGGCAGCTCCTCCAGAATTTCAAATCCTGCCAGACAGAAATTAAAATGCTTTTATTAGAAGGAAGCAACTTTATTCTCCCATTGGATAACCCTTTGCAAACCGTTCTTTGTCTGGAAAACTCGCATGTCAGTTACTCTGTCAGTTTACAGGACTGTATTTTTATGCTGCAGCATTGCTTTACACAGCAGAAACCCTTCCACGGGCAATAAAAATCTTAGCTGGCTGGCTCACACAAATTCAAGGCAGAAAAGACGATAACTTGCCAGTAAATTTAGTTCCCTACAAGGAATGGTTGTTTCAGATCCACACTGAGTTTCAAGCCTTAGGTGTGAGATTGAGGAGCTCACTGGCATGTATAAAACACCCTCTTGAGTGGATCAGATAGGTCACTGAGGAGGTGACATAAAAGGTCACAGCTACAGACTTGCCAGATCCCTTAAATCTGAGTAACAGGGTTGCTGCAATTTCAAAGCAGTCAGATGGCTGAACTAGATCGTGTAATAAAAGGACTAAAAAAAGTACCACCTGGGTACACACTTTCTCCGTGTGATGACACTGAAATCCTCCTCCTCCAAAGCTTAACAGAACCTGCCCTCCCTTGGCACATTGGCACTGGCAAACACAGCAGCTGCAATTCCCGAGTCAAACAGAGGGAAGAGAGGCTGCAACATTTACTAGGGGCTTTACCTTGTCTAATCCTGATCTGAGAAAGTCACTATGTTATCACCAACATTAAAATTCAACCCACCGCACACTCGAACAACCGGAAGTCGGCAGACGGTTCTGTCCAACTGCTTACCTTCTCTGAACTCATTCAGCAGCTCTTCCTTGGTCCAGTTGCAAGACGTGATGAGGAAAAAGCCCTCTGGTTTCAATGCACTGCAGAGAGACTTCAGGTACTGCTTCCTCTTTCCCTCCGCGTCGTCAGGACTGAGGCTGATGGCATCAAAAGTCCCCTTGTCAATACAAATCTCAAATCCTGCCAGCTCAGCCGTTGGAGCCAGGAAGTCTTCCACCTAAACCAGACGTCTACAACTGTGAAAACAGTCTTCTTGAATCTTTAGTGCAAGCCAGTATTTTAAAAGCTGACAAGAGGTGTGCTTAGGAAAGGGTAACTCACAGGCTTCTCACACTTCTAATGCCCCGTCAGCTTCGTTCTTCTCTACGTGTTATGTGATGATCTATTTGCTGTAAAGCCCGTGCGTGTAACTGTCCATCTACAGCTCAAACTAACATACCCAAAGTTCATCCTTTAAATCATGATTTGTACTTTGATCCCTGGTTTCCTAGGTGCTGCGTGCTAGGTACTGGACAAATACAGAAGGACAGACAGTGCCCGCCACAAAGAGATCACAACTGACAGACAGGAACAGAGACATCACACAGGTTCAGAGCTGGAGGATGGAACGGTATAGCAGAGAGAGCTCGGAACAAAGGGCAGTCACAGCATCACAGGATGACCTCTGGAGGTCATCTGGTGCTAGCCCTTGCTCTAGTAGGGTCTCTCAAACTTCCTGCTGCACAGCTACCAGGAAGGACTCTATCCCTTAAGGATTTCATCCTCTATCTGAAATCTGAAATTCAGAATGTAGCAGTGGAAATACACAACTTGCCAAATGGTGAACCACTATTCTGCTCCCTGCTAGAAGCAGGGAAATATTGTTAGTCCTAACGACTGCTGAAAAAAAGAAAGTAAGACCAAAAATACTTCTTGTAAAATACAGATTTATTTGGCTAGAGTTCTCTCACAAATGAACGTCGAAAGACATCGTTAATAGAGCACGCTCAGTACATATGATTATCAATTAGGTCATGTAATCTTGGGTTCAGCTGCTTTCTATTTCCTCAAGAAACTTGCTCTCAAAACTTACCTTTAATTTAATGTCAGACATCCCTTCCTTCTCTCTCACTTTTTCTGAAAGTTGTATCGCAGAAGGAGAGTAATCAATCCCAGTGAGGTTTGTGTAGCCAGACTTTGCCTAGAAAGAAGCAGAGAATCTTATCAGTGTGCTAATAATTTAATTTTTTTTATCCAACAAGTGTATTCCTTATCTATAATCCATCTCATCTCTCCTTCTCTTAACGACAGCAAAAAAACCAAACTGGACAACACGTCTGTTACTCATTTTTACTCCTGTTACCATTAAAAGAGCTAAATGGCTGCAGAAATGAGCTGAAATAATTCCATCCTGCCTAGTTCCTCATCAGAACTGCTGACTGAAAGATGGTTTATGTCAACAAGTGGAAAACTGAGCAGAACTGTGAAAAGTAACACCCTGGAGGGGAACAGGCTCTCTTATCTGCACCAAAAGTAAGCTAGAAACCACGAATTTTCAGTGAGGAGAACATGTGCTGATGCCAGATGCTGCAAAATCAGAAGAAAATCTCTCTGACAGTTACATAACATTTCAGATTCAGCCCTTATTTGGTTTCTAACCCAAGCTGTAAGTGACACAACATGCAATACATTTTATTAGTACAGAAATCCACTGCACCAACCTTAATATTTTTCTAATCACTCAAGCTAACATCTATTTCAATGCAATTATTTGCATACTCCAAGGTCTTTGTATCAGCAATTTTGAGGCGGGTTGTGCACCCCAGAAAAGAGCACACAGAGACTTTCTGCTAATCTAACTTTGGAGCAGATACCGATAACCCAGTTCAGCAAACTCGGGCAGGGAGAGCCCAGCAACCCCTTTGCAGAGCAGGTGGGCAACTTGCAGTAGCAGGAATTGGGCACGTGGCAGGGGGATGGTGAGGCATTTTCACTCTAAGACAGAAGCTGAAGGGACCAGATCTGGGTATCACGGCTGTCAGTTGGTCTGGCTAGATCCAAACCTACCAGGAAGAGAGATGTTCTTACAGTCAGCTGCAGGCAGGAACAGCAGAGAGAGGGAGGAGATTTGGGTTGGGTTCTGAACAACACGTGGACTTTAGCTAGCATTAAGCAATCAGCTGCCTATCTACTTGTTCCAAAGGCTGACGTCTGGAAAGCAAGGAAAACGACAAGAAGAATGTTTTAAAATGGTCCTTACTCCTCCAAGCAGCTCATGTGAGCTCAGTGCTACCCAGCTGCTCTTAGCTGAGGACTAAGTTCAGCTAAACACAAAGCCCGCGTTGTTTTGTGTTTGATGAAGAACAGTGTATTGCTCAGGCTGCTGCCCACGTTCCTCCCCAGATCAAACCAAGCTTCCCGAGATGCCTGTACTGAAGACTTGGGGGTGGAAGAGTAGTTGCCACAACTCCTCTGTTTGGAAAGGAAGAGCTTGAGTCACTTCAGGGAGTTTCCACTCACTCCTATAGTCTTCAGGGCAGAGAAGTTTTAAGGATAAACAACACTTAAGTGTTGCTAAACCTGTATGGCCTGACTGCACATGGCCAGGGAGGGATCACTCACTCAAGTGTCAGACACGACCTGCAACTGGACTCCTCTCCTGCAGGTGATATTTATAAGCCCTCCTCTGCTGCTGCTGCTTGAAAAAGCAGATGAAATAGCAGAAGGCAGTTTGCAAAGTTATCAGCATTGCCCACGTCTGGGCCTCTGGTGCTGCCCTCACTTGGGGAGTGAATGCCCTTCACTGCAGAGTTTATTTTGGATCTCAGGGCAAAAAAAGAAAAAAAAAAAAAAAAAAAAAAGAGAGAAGGTCATTGCTCCATGTGGCAGCAACATTTCCTTAGAAGAGCAGGAATTTTTGGAGGGCGGAAGAATTAGGTCATCAATGCAGCCTATCAGGTTCCTGAAGTGAGCAGGGGTAGGACCCTAGTCTACTGCAAGGGGTCCTGCTTATGGATCTGAGATCCTCAAAGCAGGCAGAAGGGAGAGAGGAAGCCTCCAGTGAGCTTAAGAGATGGGCAGATCCCTGCAGCGTGCACACAGAAGACATTTAGCAGCATGCTGGATGTTTTGCCTTCTAGCTGGGTAGTGCTACTGATGTCCTGTGTGACTGAAGTCCAGCTGCCTTTTCCAGTATTACCATTTCTATAGCATTTTTGAGTCCAGCTCCAGTGGCAGAATTCTTCTACACTGCTTGCCAAAAGCACCCTAACTGGATTTTCAAAGCCTAGCAGCTAACAAACAAACAAAATTTCTTTTACATCAACTAAGCAAGTGAGATCCTGAATTATTTAGAAACAATAAACAACCTGATTTTTGAAGTCACTTTGCAAACGGGAACTGGACTGAAAATGTCCTATTAAAGCAACCACAGTACTTTGAGGTGCTTAATGTGAGGGGGGAAGGTGCTCTTAGGGCAGCTTGATAGATTTTAAAAGCTAACAGGCTGTCGTTTTCCCATCGGTGAATGAAAATCCATTTCAGATTTGTAAGTGGGGCTGGTACAAAGCCGGAGTCTTATAAGTAAGATTTTTCTGTTGGATATTTCAACAACGATCGAGCTCCCTAGCATTGCATTTAGCAATCATTACTATTAGGATAATTTCTCTTAATGAGATGAGAGATTTCTGGGTTTGATGATAGAATTTCTCCTGGGCTGCTGCATAGCAGCCAGTCCCCCAGGCTTTAAACTCTTCTAAAACCAAAGTTCATGTGGAAAAAATTCCACTACAAACCTGATTTTGACTTCCAGCCCTTTTAATTTCTACAGTAACTAACAAAGCCGATGAAGAACAACAGGAACTGTGACAATACAACAGCTCCTCTCTTTACCAGCTCTCCTGTAGTGTTACATCGAAGTATTCAATCAAAAATAGGAAAAAAAATACTGAAACTCCTAAACATCTTGTATGACTTTGTAATAATAACCTTAGAACATTTCAGAACGTACCTGGCAAGGGGTTTCCACCCTGACAGAAACAGACACATCTTCAAAAGAAGTGCTAACAACTTTTTAAGGCATTTACACAACAAACTTCGGGTTTAATCACTTTTTCCATCAATAATGAGTATTATTATCAGAACTGAGTGTGAAGAGAGGCTCTGGTTTTGCACAGGAGAGCATTTTTTGTATTAGTCAACTTAATTTCCTTATCTGGGAGTGTTTTAGACACCAGTGGGAAGAAATGCATTTTTAAATGTAGGAAAACAGAAAGGTGAAATCAAAATAAAGGATACTCAGGTTGATTATGATTTAAGGAAATACTGTAAATTTTGAAATCTAGAGTATTGATACTCTTGGCAGCACCAAGAAGTGAGAAGATTGAGTAAGTCTAGCAAAAAAAAAAAAAAAGAAAAAGTAGGTATTTCCATTTGTTAGAACAACACAAATGTTCTGCCCATAGGTCTATACCTGTAACAGCACCACTGGCTCAAACTACTCCATCTGGAGCACTGATTCTGTATCAAAAGCACAAACTTTACAATATACCAACCAGTTCAGTCAGTAAAACACCGTTCCCAGTTCCAATGTCGAGCACAGAGCTGTCAAGGGGGACCTTTTGTTTTTCCAGCCATCTGATTATGCGAGCCATGCTTTCTTCTCCAAACCTACAAAAAACAAAGCCTCGGGTCATGAAGCCAGTAAAAACATGCAAAAGGTGCAGCAAATTTCACCACTCCTTCCCTCCAGCTTTTGCAGAGCATTTCTTACAGAAGCACTTGGGTAACAACTGATATATTGCTTCTATGTTTGCTTTGTTTAAATTAAAACAGCCTTAAAATTCACCAAAACAGCAACTGTGGGAGCTGAAACCCTCCACATGATAAAAAATGCAGCAGCAGCAGCAACTCGAGCAGTTAAATCTGAGCTCAGAGATAAAAACTACATTTTCTAAGTAACATACACAACTACCAGCTCACTTTCTGCGTAACGACAGCTGTCCAAGGGCGACTTGGAAACCTGCATTGCAAGATTGGGCAAGAGAGGAACTGGTAGCTTGAAGATTTAACATTCCCCATCATTTTGCCAACATCCAGAACTATTCACTAAGCCACTGAATTGCTGGCTGCCTTTCTGCAGTGTCTCACTTTTCATAAAGAACAGAATCACTCCAGTGGAGCTATTTTATTTACCAAATTTCCCCAGCATCTCCAATGTCTTCAAATGTTTGCAGTTCTCGTTCATACGCAGCATCCCAGCTAGAGTTGGGGGGGGAGAGAAAGGACAAGTTATTGCAGTGAATACTGGAAAATGCTTAGATTAAAGAGCTAGGGGAAGGAAGGGCGAGAGGCTGTACTGATACAGCAGTACGATGTCCCCTGCATCATCTTGATGGACAAACTGCCCGGGAACACGCTGTAAGCCAGTAAAGGAGCTGGTGATGAGCACAGAGGGTAGGCTGAGGGTTAACAGAGAGTACATGGGGCACGACACAGGCCTCCTGCTCCTTAGGCAGCATCACCCGGGGGGGGAACCACCCCCTGCCCGCCTTCCTTCCCTCCTTCCCGCCCTCGGCAGCAGCCCCGCCACTCACTGCTCTCTGGTGCCCAGCACCGAAGGGCTGAAGGGTTCCTCCCCGCACCCCGGCCCCGATCCCCCGACACGCCCGGGCCTCTCCCCCGCCACCGCCATCCCCTCCCGGGGCGACCCGGAAGTCCCTCGATACCATAGAGCGCAGCTGACAG
>WTSP01013239.1:0-27112 GCA_025331215.1 Actenoides lindsayi | reverse complement strand
ATGCCCTATGTTAGCTCTGCACCTGCCACATCTGAGGCAGCTCCCCAGACCAAGCTCTAGAAAAAATGTGCAGCCACCCAGGTGCGGGGTGTGCCAGTCTCTTACGCCAGTACAGAACTGAAGCAGTGAGCACACCTGTGGAAGATGTGCCCAGTTAGAAGAACTCCTCTGCTTAGTGGCAGAGCTCTGGGAGGAGGTGAGTAGGTTGAGGAGCATCAGCAAGTGAGAGAGATAGATTATTGGGATTGCGTCCTACCCTCCCTGGGGCAAGCCCAACAGGGAGACAAGACACATTCTCTCATTTGAGAAGGGTTACACTGAAATATTAGCGTTCTTTTACAGTGTAGGATTAACTAGAAAAGTTAATGTACGTAACTGGCTCTGTCTAGTACTAAGATTGCTGTTAAAGATTTGATTTGTATAAAGTCTTGTGCTAATTAAGCTGAAGTAGCTAAATTTGTTGATAATTGCAAGATGCCTTCCATCTCACTATTTTAAGATCTCAGAACTGGTAGGTATTTTCTATCTAAGACTTTAGATATAGGTAATTAGTAGTTAAAAGCAGTTACTCTGCCCATCAAATTTAGGACTTGTTCCATTACTGCATTGTGAGATCTTTATAGCCCTCACTAGTGGTATGAGTGCTGGATCATGTTTTCTCGCTGTTTTCCCTAGAATGTAGGTGTTTCACAGCATATTTATATTTTCTGCTATGACTTATCATGCAAATTTTTGTTTCTGTTGTATCTCAGAGAGGGAGAGATTGTCCTTGCTATCTAGTTTACCACCCTTTTTTTTGGTGATGCTGTAGCTTCTAGATTAATGAAGATGATCTCAAGAAGCAAAAAGATGTAAACTCTTTGGGTTTGGTGGGTTTGGGTTGGTTATTGGTTTGGTGGCCTTTTTGGTTGTGGGCTTTTTTTGTGCTGTGTGTTTTGTTGTGGTTTTTTTGGGGTTTTTTTTCCTGCTTTTATGTTTAGATGATCTTTAAATAACTTGGGTAACAATCACTAGTAGGAACTATACTCTAAAACCCCACATCTGCTCTGAGTTGATAGAACATGGATTATCTTTATTTGCTGAGCTTGGAAGTCAGGATGGCTTTAGATGTTATTTGCAGATGCTTTTCTCTTGTGACAGGACTCTCTTTTTGGAAAAAGTCATTTTTAAAAAGGTCACCCATTTGCTGCAATAGCTAAATGTGAATTTAGAATTGGTGAATATACTTGTTTAGTATGTCAGTCTCTGGCCAAAAGAAAAGCTTGCACTGATCTCCCTTATATCACAGGGATGTCTATAAATAATTTTCAGTCTTGCTTGTGAAACTTGTAGTTCTAGAGGCTTGTGTGGTGTATAAGCTTCAACTTCAATGGAAATGTGTATTGTGGGTGATTCAGTGACTGAAAAACTGGTGCATTGGTATACTGCATTTCTTCAGCTATATAAGGGTTTTCCCTTATTTCTGGGTGAAATATATGGCAAATTACTTTGTCCTAAATGCACAGTCAGAATCTTAAAGGAGGAATAGAGCTGTCTATTTTCAGTTAAGAACCTTAAATCCTTAACCAGCTCAAATAGTATGTGCTTTTAACAAGTGCAGTCTCTTTAATGAACAAAGTGGGATGTGACATGAGGATAGCTGCATAACTACAGGTGTCTAGTATTAATGTAATGAATCCATATGGAACAACAGCATGAAATCTGTGCTTTTCTGAGAACCTGTGGAAGAGCTGTTTTCTGATTTAACTTCCCATTGATAAGTACTAAAACAGAAGGTCTAATTACCCACTGTCACATCAAGGAACACCACAATTTGAAAAATTATTTCTCCTAATGTTTGTCACTGCTAGGAAGATGCTATCCAACATCTGCGTGTAAAACCCTATAATGGATGTTATTGCCATCACTAGAGAGTATTGTTTTGTAATCCAATAATGTCATCCGCGCACAGACCTACTCCTTAGGGGCTCTTCTCCGTCCTTCCTACTTGCATATTCTGGAAATGTTTTTAAAAGCATCATTTTACTGGTTCCTGTCCCTTTGCCCCTCAGTCATTGCACTGGAAATAACAAACTGAATTAGTTTGTTATGGACTATCTTTCAAAATTTAGATCTCTTGTCACAATTGCTTGGACTGTTGATCTATGGAGTGTATATGCAGCAGAGATCTCTCATCCCTCCATCTCCTGTTGTCAGTGTTATTCCTATTCTGCATCTGATTAAATGTAGGGTGATACCCTGTTAGATGAAGGCATCATTAGATTTGTTTTACCCAGTGGTTATTGAAAATTGTATTGAAACTCTGTACCGGTGTTTGCTCCTGTGTTAGGTTTATGTGGTGGAGTTTTAGTAGCAGGGAATGGGCTACAGGGGTGGCTTCTGTTAGAAGCTTCTAGAAGTTCCCCCAGCTTCTAGACCAAGGCCAAGTGTCCTGGTTTGAGTTAGAACAGAACTAATTTTGTTCAGTGATTTAAATCTTCAGCTCAGTCAGTGATAACACTCTGTTTAGAGTTACTACCAAGTAATACTTCCAGTTCCAGAATCTGGCTCCTGAATCTGGTTCCTATCTGCCACTGAGTCCAGTCTGGGACTTCCCCAGTGCCTGCTCCACAGCATCAATGGTGACCATGATGTAATTGCTGGGGGTGAGTTTGATACTGGTTTTGTATATATTTTGTAGTATTATTTTCTCATTAAAGCTGTTTTAGCTTTCTAATCCATAAGTTGCCTTCCCATTTGGGAAGGGAGAGGGGTTAACATAGAACATCTGTTAAAGGTCTAGTGCATGGCCCTGACCTTAAACCTTGACACCAAGCCAATCAAATATGGTGGTAGCACCTCTGTGATAAAATATTTAAGAGGGGAAAAACTTGCTGGCAAACTGGAGTGAAGGGGAGGAATGGGATGTGAGAGAAACAACTATGTGGACACCAAGGTCACTGAGGAGGGAGGGAGGTACACAAGAGCAGAGATTTCCCCTGTGGTGAGATGGCAGGCTGACCCCCTGCAGCCCCTGAAGGCTAATGGTGGAGTAGATGCCCACCTGCAGCTCACAGAGGACCCTATGCTGGAGCAGGTGGCTGCACCTGAAGAAGGCCATGACTGAGGGAAGTCCACACTGGAGCAGTCTTGCTAGGAGGACTACACCCTGTAGAAGGGACCCATGCTGGAGCAGTTAGTGAAGAGCTGCAGCCCTGGGGAAGGACATGTTGCAGAAGTTCATGGAGGGCTGTGTCCCATGAGGATGACTCCATGTTAGAGCAGGAGAAGTGTGAGGAGTCCTCTCCCTGAGGAGGAAGGGGTGACAGAGACAATGTGATGAACTAGATGCAACCCCTGTTCCCTATTCCCCTGTGCCACTTGGGAGGAGGAGGTAGAGAAATCAGGAGCAGAGCTGAGCCCAGAAAGAAGGAAGGGCTAGGGGGAATGTGTGTTTTTAAAACTTGGTTGTGTTTCTCATGATCATACTTGGATTTGATTGATAAATCAGTGGTGATGGTGATGTTTAAATTATATTTTGTTGTTTCCCTGTGTCAAATCTGTTCTTTGCCCATGACCATAATTGGTGAGTGAGCTCTCCCTGTCCTTGTGTTGACCCTCAAGCCTTTAGTTATATTTTCTCCTTCCCATCTCATCAGAATGGGGTAGGAGTGAGTGAGTGGCTGTGTGGTGCTTTGTTGCTGGCTGGGCTTAAATCATGACAGCTTCAAGGAGGGTCTGGTTTGTTCTTGTTAATCTTAACAAGAACCTTAGTGTACCTTTGCAGTAGCTTGGTTTGGCTTTTGTTTGGGTTTAGTGTTTTTTTGTTTGCGCTTTTTTCCTGCAGGGGATGTAAGAGGATGTAGTTGCAACAAGTCATATTAGTTTTACAATGACTTTATTCAAAGAGCTGTTATCAATGGCTCAACATCATTGTGCTTTATGGAAGGGGAGTACTTCCATGCAGCTGACTGTGCTCATAGTTTGCAGAACTGTTAGAGGTACATACTAGTACATCTATTTGGAGACTGCAGTAAATGAGAACTGAATATGTTTTGTAATGTAGTAAACTTCTGTGATCAGCTTTTTGCTGTCAGTCTCTGTAAGATCTCAATTGCATAGCAGTAGTTGAGCACTTATGTAGCTGGGAAGCTTTGATATGAGAATCTTAACTTTTTTTTTATCAGCAACAGGCACTGTCTACTTCTGTTTTTGTTATATGAGTATATATACAGAATCCTGATGTCGGTTATAACATTTCACTTGTGCTGAAACAAGTAGTCATAGTAAAACTTAAACCACTGTCCTAGTTTTGGCTGAGATAGAGCTAATTTTTCTTCTTAGTAACTAGAATAGTGCCATGTTTTGGATTCAGTATGAAAATTGGTATGAGAAGAATGTTGATAATATACAGATGTTTTCAGTTGTTGCTGGGAAATTGAGGACTTTTCAACTTTCCATGTTTTGCTAGTATGCAGGTATACAAGAAGCTGGGAGGGACTATAACCACTGTCTAAATCTGAAATACATGTAATGCATTAGAAATCAAGCACTTGAATCAAACTGCTTTTCACTGGTTCTCAGTGTAAAATCAGTAGTAGATCATGAATGTAATATATACAGGGAAAAAAAAAGCATCCTAAGTTCTGTGTACTTAGACTATACAAGGTGTATTAGCAAGCAAAATGGAAGTTACAAGACCAGGTCTCTCTTATCTGAAAATCGTAGATGTGCTGAATTGATTATGGTTGATAACTTGAAGCATTTTGGTTTCCTCTGACCCATAAGTACATTTCTCATTTATCTGAATCTTAAGTGGGAATTACTTCAGAGAATTCATGTGGTCTGAAATCTAGACATACTTGCACCCCAGAATGAGATATAGCAACAAGAGACCAGTTCTTGACAAATAGTTAAATTGGCTTCAGTTATCACTGAGAAAGCTGTTCCAGGTACCATTAGTAATAGGATGCTTCCAACTTGACCATTTGGAGCTCTTTCAGAAGAAAAGGAATGTACATATAAACTTTAGGGAAAACACTAATAGAAGGAACATGAAAATAATTTAAAAACACCCCAACTTCCATGCAGCTCCTCATGAGTCCCTCTTGGTAGTATATTTTTTTTTTATTCCTTATCTGTTGATGAAACTGCCCCTTTGGTATTGTTTGACTGCACCAAGTCATGCTTCTCTGCATTCTCCTTGTTGTCTGGTAGCACAGCTAAGTAGTCATTCAGGTTTAAGTGATGTGCCAGGTGGACTGACTTGGTCATCTCTATGCTGTCCCTTCAAGCATTTCCAGCTTGTCATGTCTTTCTTTGGGCCACTTGTTTCTGTTATCAGTTTTGTCTTGTCACTTCTCTGTTTCTGCATTTTTGTGGTGTTTGTGTGGGTTTTTTTATTGTGTGTGGTGGTGTGGTGTGGGGTTTGTTTTTTTGTGGTGGTGTTTGTTTTTTTTTTTTTTTTGCTGCTATTATGGTTGTTTCCTTGTCCCCTCCATCCCCTTTTATCATCAATCTGTGATCCTGTGCCCTCATCCTGGGCTCTGTTATACTATGTTCTTCTGGCTGTTATTAAGAATGTTGCCCTATTGATTCAGTGGTAAGTGAAAAATGAACATACAGGAGGGGAGGAGCTCACATCAGGTTGCTTCAGTGGCTGCTGATGTTCAAGTTGTTTATAATTTTTAAGTACTCGTAGTCCTGATCTCTTCAGAGCCAGAACCGAGAATGAGGGAATGGGGCTAAGGAGGTCTACGTTTATAGTAGAGAGCTTGTAGGTGGCTGTAAGAACCTTGTAGTACTATGCAACTAACTTGTTTCCCTAGCCCTGGAGTTTGGAGATCAAAGGCAATGGTGATAGGGCAGCAGTTGTCCATTGACTGATTTGGAGTAAGGCTTTGGGAGCAAGTTCTTTAGATTTCTGAAAGAATGGTAACAAAGGTAAGCAAACCTTTACTGTATAGTGTAAGAACTTTGACTAAGCAAATACAGTTCAGGTACATAAGCATAGTAGCAGCATCAGTAACCTTTTAACTGTCTGCAACAGGACAGAGCAACAGCAAGATGCTTGTAACAGTGGTCCCTGAATGACCTATCTAATCTGATTAGTCAGACACTATTTTAATTAAACCCTTCTTGGAAAGGAGGTGATGAAATGTGGCTGGCAGCCTGTTCAAGTGATATTGTGTGCAGTGCTTAACAATTCTATTTGCTGACAGCGCCTTCTGTGTGCAGTTACCTAAGATCAGTATGTGAAATGATAAACTTAATATGTCTTTGCAACAGTCTTCTGGAGAGGAGATATAAATTACCATTCTAAAATGATCTCTTTGAATTTTCTTTTCAATGTCTTTTATGTCAGTACAGTCTGGAGTAAGCTGCTTCTGGTAAATGAGGTATACAGCATAGACTCTGTTGCCTGTAGATAACTGATACTGCATTGGAAAAGCTTCCTTGTCAATGGAGTTGCCAAAGTGAGGAGGTTACTTACTTCCTCTCATGAGAAGTTTAAAAATCCTATAGAAAAGGAGCACTTGCTTTTCAGTCTGAGGTAGTAACTAGAAGAAAGATGAACTCTGAGAAATTAAAGGAAGAAGACTTGTTCCTAGTTCAGCTCTGCTGTAATAGTGGTAGATGGCGGGCAGCCATAGTTGCATGCTTGCAGGCGGTGCCTCAGTCTCTGGTGACATGCAGAGGACTGGTGAGATATATGAAGGCTGTATGATTTCACATGTGGCCTGACTTTTTTAATAATAATGAATCAAGTTGACATCTTAATTGCTACTCTTATACAGAGGAACTAGCAACATATCATCTTGTCCGACAGTGTGATCTGGATCTGAAAGGTGCAGCTTATTTCATGTGCTGTAGTCTACAGTCTGCTCTCCTCCTCTGCAGCACTGGGACTAATAAATAATAAAGCCCATTCAGCTCTGGTAGTTGACATGAACTGTACTGGGTGGTCTTGGGGCTTTGCCCTTGACAGTCTTCCTGAGATGGTAGCCTCAGCACTGTTTCACCTTCTTTTTCTTCCTTTTTTTTTTTTTCTCCTTCCTCATTTTCCATTTGGATTGTCACACTCTGGGCTAAGTTATTTGTCTGTTTGGTCAATTCTCAGAGCTAGAAAATAAGTTTGCTTATCTATCCTGGAAACAGGATAAACAGCAAGTGTCTGCAACATGTTCCATAATCTAGAGAGAAAACACTGTAGAACTGCATAGGCTTATGCTGTGCTACATGTATAAAGTTGTTAAAGATGGTTTTAAATGTTTTTCAGGTTCTAAATGGCTTCTAAGAAGTTGGGATCTGACTCTCATGGTAAGTGAAATTTGGCATCCCTGCCTCTTCAATAGGATGAATCCTACTATTGCTGCTAATGTCCCAGCCTAGACAGTCCATAGAGACTAATATGTGTAGACTGAGTAGTTTTTTGTTAGGAATGAAGTGCCTTGACTTCCTTCTTGCATAGTTGCTTGCTGATGCTATGCCTGTTCTCTGGTTAAACTGAAATTCAGCCAGCAACTGTTCCCCACTCCTTCATGATGGAACACCACCTTTCTGTTCTTCCACTTCCCCCTTCAAAATCAAAGGTGAACTGCAGTTGTGATACTGATCTGATGTTTGCTGAAGTGCACACTAGATCTGTAGCTCCATTCTATGGAAGTCACATGAGAAATTGCTTTGAAAGTGAAGCTTTTAATATATCATTGGGTTATGCTTGCTTTTTGCTCAGCAGTGAATTTTTTTCCTAAATTGGTCTAACTTGGTGCAGCAGGCAACTGAAGAAGAGAATATCATCCTCTACATTTGAGACATGCAGTGTCATGCAGATGATATCATAAAAATTATTTGCCTGTATATATGCTTATCTTTTAGGAAATGGGGTGTAATTTGAGAGGATTAATATTTCTGTGGAACATTAAAGTTCAGTTTGTTGTATGTAGTGTAGCTTCTTCAAATCGAAAATCATTCAAGGTAATACTGGGAGGTTCATGTGAAATTTTTAACATATTTCATGCTATAGAAACTAGTGCTTTTAGAAACTTAGCCTTGATCTTACTGGATAATCTTTCACATAAGAGGATCCTGGGGAATTCAATTTTTCCTTGAGCTTTTTTATTCAGTCTTGCAAGTGTAAAGCTTAAGTACAGAATAAGAAATGCCTCGCTTAAAAACACGGTAACCATCAAAACTTAATTTTTAGGTAGTCTCCTTTGCTGTGGCCCAGTGATCCTGCTGCAAGACAATTTTTTTAGATAGCTGTCAGCTTCAGTAGCTGTTCTCTTGTATCTACAAATACTCTGAACTGCTTGTATTTTGAGTGTTTTTATTTCTCTCTTCTGCTTCCTCAACCAGACTAGTAAAGACACTGCTAGAGTTCAACCTGTCTTAAATATTTCTCAAAACAGTACGATGTGGTGGAACATGCTTCTGGCTTCAAAGTAAAATCAAAACAAATGGTGCTGTAAGCTGGCTGGTAACTCATCTACCCCCCCCCCCCCTTTTGGTTTTTTTTTGTTTTTTTTTGTTACCCTCTGTTCCTAATGACACCAGTGACACTATCACAATACTGTTTCTGAGGAGTAGTGGAGCAACTTCCTCAATTTATTATGTCTTAAGAAATCAGCAGGGCAATTTTTTCCACTTTTCTACAGGATTTTTAAGAATTTATCATACCAAGTGAATTTTGGCTTACTGTAAAGCATATAGCCCAACAGCTACCTTCAACTCAGTGTCTCTGGCAGGCTGATGGAATCAGTCAACATAGTTGATGCATCTCTTCTACTTATTGTTGAGCTATTTATTGGAGGTTAGAAGACTGTTGAGTCTGAATGGTTGAGGTTGGAAGGGACCTCTGGAGATCATCGTATCCAAACCCCCTGCTCAAGCAGAGCCACCTAGAGCAGGTTGCTCAGGACCACATGCAGATAGAGATGAAGATGGAAACATAAGGTATGGATGAGCAGGAAGGAACTATTTTTCCCCATCTTGAAGTGTATTCTTGGCATATGCCTGTAACTATGCCTAAGCATGCAACTTCAAATACTCTTCTGTCATTTGTGTAATTGAAAGTTCAAGCTTAAGTTCTGGTAATGAATGGCATCTAGAAATACAGATGAGTGCTGCTACACAAAAGGTGTGGGTTATACCAAGTACAGTACATTAATATTGCTGTTGTATAGTGGCAGTGACAATACAACTTTAAAGCTTTTAACTTTGATTTCTGAAAATTGCATAAGAGTTTTTGTGGTCACACAAACCACAAAGTTCTACTTGGTTTCAAAACTGTTCCCCAATCATAATTGGTAACTTCATCTGAAATGTTTCTGGTTTGCTACCAAACTGGAGGACACTTCTGTGAGTTAGTCAGTGAGTTCTCTCTGCTTCAGTATAATGCTTATATAATATTACTCTCATAGTAGATCCTTGGTCCAGGAATATCATGTAATACATGGTGTCAGAGATCAGACTGACAGGTACAGTTTTGCCAGGGCTATTTTCAGAACTTCCTCAATATGCTTTTAACTGCTAGAAGGATGAAGTGGCTCTCCTGGTTTTAACTGGGACAAAGTTAATTTTCTTCCTAGTAGCTGGGATAGTGCTGTGTTTTGGATTTAGCGTGAGAATAATGTTGATAACACACTGATGTTTTAGTTGTTGCTAGGTAGTGCTTATCTTAAGTTAAGGACATATCAGTTTCCTATGCTCTGCCAGCACAAGAGGGAGGGGCCATAGCCAGGACAGCTGACCCAAACTAGCCAAAGGGTTATTCCATACCGTACCATAGAACATCATGCTCAGTATATAAACTTGGGGGAGTTTGCTGGGAGGGGTGGATTGCTGCTTGGGCATCGATTAGTGAGTGATGAGCAATTGCATCATGCATCACTTGTCTTTTCATGGGTTTTATTTCTCTTTTTTTTGCTTGTATATCTTTTCATTACATTTATAATTTTATTATTATTTCTGTTTTATTTTAGTTATTAAACTGTTTTTTATCTTGACCCATGAGTTTGACTCCCCCCACTGGTAGGATTGAAGAGTGAGTGAGTGGCTGTGTGGTGCTTAGTTGCCGTCTGAGGTTAAACCCCTACAGTTGCTAACAGCTATATTAAATAGCAGTTCAAAAAACCTTTAATTGCTTTGCTTTAACATATGACTATTGATTGCATAATACTTAGATTTTGCTTATTGCTTTAGAATTTGCCATTTAAAACAATTTGCATCCTTACCCATTGGTGTGTTCAGGAAAAAGGATCATCAATTTTCAAATATAAAAGGATTCTTGACTTTTTGGATCAGATCTTAATTTCACTAGACTAGTACTGTTCTGATTGGGCTGAGGCCTCTAATGAGAGTGATCACAAATCAGCTGATTAAGTTAGATTTCCTTGTTTCAAAAATCAGAATTACTAGGCTAAATAGTCTTGAGCTATTTCACTGTGTTTTGTTAAAGTGGAGCATCTAGACTTTGGGTCACTTTGCCCTTGTGATCACTTCTGTCCAAATGTTGCTTCCTACTTGTATGCCAAAACCTGGATTTTAGGTTTGCCTTAGTTACTCTAAAACTGGGTTGTTTTAAAGCCTGTTTTGAATATGACAAAAATGATAGATCTCTTTATAGAGACATAATAGAATATGGTGTTCAGGAGAGCTTCAGCTTCCAGTTGTATACGCATAGTCTTGTCACACAGGAAGATAAAATGTTGGGCATGTTGACTTCAAAATCTGTTCAGTTATTGGGTGGTTGGGTGTGTGTGTGTTTGGAGCTTTTTATAATAGTTATGAGCTAAAACATTACACAAAAAAAATCAACAAAAAAAACCCCACAAAAACAACCAACAAAAAACCCCAAACAAAAAAACCCCACAAAAATCCCCACCAAAGCAAAAAAACAACCAACCGAAAACACCAGAACTGAGGCAATGAAGTCCAAACAGATTCAGTGTGGTTCTTATCCTTTCCATTGAGTCACCTGGTGTAGTTGGGGCTGCACAGAGAAAATAGCTCTCAAATACAGAAATGTAAATCTTAATTGAATGCATTAAATTTGGTTTTGATACAGTTCAGTTTCTGCTTTTGATCTTAGGGCCCTTCAGTTATCTTGATGATGTCCCATTTAAGATAGGAGACAAATTCAGAACCCCAGCAAAAGTTGGATTACCCATTGGTTTCTGCCTGCCTGATTCTTCTCAGCTTGTCAAAGAAGCCCAGGTAAGTAATGTGTTCCCCCTCACCCCTGGCTCCCAACATGTGGTGCTGTAAGTTGCAAATAATCGCGGTTTGTATACATGTTCAAATGTTAGTCTTGTCAGTCCTGTAGTGTCACTTTGTATGCCAGTCAGTAGTTGCAGAAGATCTGCTAGAATGTATAGAAAGATAAAAATGATAGGTTATGCAAAAAGTTTCTATTTATTGCTTTAAAAAGCCTAATAGTATTTATTTTGGTGTATCTATTTCAAAAAAGTGCAATGTTCTTGTGTAATAGTCAAAAGTCTAAATGTTACCCTGACTAAATTTGAGTATCATTTTTAAGAGGAAAAATGCTAAGAACTGATACACCCATGCTACAGCGTACTTGCAGAATTTTGAGGGTAAACAAATGTTTATGACCATATTTTATGGGTTCTTGCAATAGTGGGATGAAGAAATACATTGCACAGAAAACAAGAACTGGAAATTTTGAGTGGGAATTTTTTTAGCTGTAGGGCAAATAGGTTGTAGCTTGGTATAGATGGCTTCCAGGTCTTTGAGGAGCATGTCTCTGTTACCATAAACTCTTGGTAGCATAAAATCAATTACTTTAGCGTAAATGTTGAAAATCTAATTTCTAAATGCAAGTTGTGATATGGGAAATCTAATTGAACTATGCTTTCTCATTTGGATCCATGGTTTTCCTTGGTTTAAACTGATGATTGTTTTCACTTCAGCTGTGATAGATTGCTGTAAATGTTTCTGTCCCCCTCCCCCTTTGCTTTTTGTTCTTCTCTCCTCCTCTTGCCCCCCAAGCTAAATATCTCAATTACCCTACATAATTAAATGATTACCTGATTGTCCTAATACACATTTCCACCCAATTAAGATGGTGTGGGAGAGCTAAAGGAGACTCTAATGTCTTGTTGCTGGCTTCGTTGTGCTGTCTCCATTTTCTGCCGAGCTGAGGCTCAAGTATAGTATATAGTATGTCCAATTGGACTGCAACACCTTGCATAATATGTGACTATGTAGACTATGCATCTTGTAGTGCAATTTGACTTATTTACAGCTGTAGTGAGAACTGTTAAAAAAAAATGCAGGGAAGCAAAATTGGTCAAAGCCAAATATCTTTATATAAATACCCTCCATTTTTTTAATATTAAAAAAAATGGCTTTGGTCAATTTTGGCATGTGTGCATATGCATAACCATGTGCACACATGCACAAAACTACAATAGCTCTGCTCAGATAGCAAAGAATGTATGAGTAGTGCCCAGCACTTCTGCCAGTGAGTTGTTTTTCAATCACCTTGCTGATAAATTGTGTATCACACCTCTTGGAGTCTAAGGGAAACTAAGGGAAGGTAAAACAGTTACACGGTTAAGACAACAGGTCTCCAGAATCTCGCTGGAGCCTGCTATAGGATAGGATGTGACACAACACATGGTGAGTTCCAGAAAAGCCTAGTAGAGGCCTAGCAAGCCTTGCTGGCTTGTTGCTCTTCAGAGCTAGGAATTTGTATGACCTAGCAGTCCCATGGTAAGAGCATTCCTGTTATGTGCCATTATTCTGGCAAGGATATCTTATGACTTCATGTGAGTTACAAGTAGGTCATACCCTGGACTTAGCTTGTCAGCTGTGTTCTCTGAACATTTTGTGGTTATTTAAAGAACTTTTGAGGCTGTTCATTCTTCATTAAAGCTTTAAGTAGATTTAGTCTGTTCAGAACTTTGTCCTCTCAACCAGGCCACTACAGTGGCTGGTAAACTGGTAGTGAGTAGCTGACAAATGCCTTCCTGTGCTAATCTGGCCCTGAAGGAACTGATGTTAAATGAGAAGCCTGTGGGATACTGTCATGCCAGTAACTGCAGCAAAATCTGCTACTGCAGGTAGTTGTCATCATTGGTGTAGCCAGTATATCCCCTTTGGCTGGTGAGTCATTGGCACTGGGATAAGAATACCAATGCCTCTTAAACTAGTAGGTGTAAAACTCTAATATCAAGTCCCTTAGGAATCTTTTGGGGGGGAACTGAGTAATACCATATTGGTCTCTGGATGCAGAAATACTCTCCTATAATCTTGAATGATATGTAGGACTTGTCAACATGGGATCAACAGTGGTTTCAGTGGTGCCAGATCTGGGTATGATTGTCCATCTAGGAGTGCATTAGACTTCCCTTGCTACATCCATTGTCTTGAGGGGAGAGGGTGGGATGGCTGTGAAACTGATCTTGGGATGATCAGTAGCTCTAAAGCAAAACTAAATGTAGGAAGGAAGCAAAAGATGATATTCTAATCCAGACTATAGACAGGTTTTGCTGCTAGATGCAAAAAGAACTACTTCTGATGTTTTCTAGCTTTGCCAGTGTGTAGGTTATAAGAGGTGCTGGGAAAAAATTGATGCCTGTCCATGGTAATTCATGTAGCTCTTAGTCTATGTTACTTATGTTGCTATTGGAAGTAGTGGCTATGATCTTTATTTCTTTTTTTTTTCTCTTCTTTCTACCTTTGGTCAGTATGACTTCTCACTGGAAAAAAAGACAATTGAGTGGGCTGAAGATATCAAAAAAATTGACGCTGAACGCAAGTCAGAAGTGCTAGCAAACTCAAAAGCAGCTCCAGAGGTCAGCAGCAAAATGGGGTTCTCAGAGGCCATGCCTCCTCCTATTAACCCCATCCTCGCTAGCCTGCAGCACAATAATATTCTTACTCCCACGCCAGCCAACAGCAGCGCTATGAAGCAAGAGGTTCTCAGTCCACCTCAGCCAAAAGCAGACTTCAACCCAGCTGATTTTGAATGTGAAGATGACCCATTTGACAAACTGGAGTTAAAAACTATCGATGATAAGGAGGAATTAAAAAATATTCTTGAAATTCATGTTGCTACTACTGGGCCAGTTGTTGCCCAGCTGTTAGATAATACTTTGCCCGAAGGAGGGTCTGAGTCTGCGTTGCAAGATGAGGAAGTTCTGGCATCCATAGAAAGGGCCACGTTGGACTTCAAGCCCCTTCACAAACCCAATGGCTTTATTGCTTTACCACAGTTCGGAAACTGTGAAAAGATGTCCTTGTCTTCCAAAGTGTCCCTGTCCCCTATAACTTCAGTGAGCAATATCAGATCCCTGTCCTTTCCTAAACTTGACTCTAACAAGAGTGATCAAAAATCATCAAAGCTTGTGAGCACTTTCCACAGCACTACCTGTCTCCACGATGACACTTTTCTCAGCTCTTTGCAGACCTGTGCTCAGAGTAAAGCTAGTGAACTGAATGGACACCGTATGGTTGGGTTTTCTGCTCTAAATGAGGACAGTGGCATAGAGACATCAATGTTATCCACTTCATCCAAGCTGCCTTCCTTGTCTGTGTCAACAGTTTGTACAGAAGACAAATCATCTCAAAGCACAGCAACTATGGTAAACATGCAGTGGATTAGAATTGGGGTTGCTGGGGAGGTGTAAAGGCAAATGCTGCTTCTAAAATGTTAAATTTTGGTTTTAGGTTCATTTAATGGGAGTGGTGTGTAGATAGTGTGGTAGTTCCTCTTCATTTATCTGGCAAATTGATCAATCAGGTCTTCAGGCTGGCAGTTCTAAACCTCAGATTATTACTCTGCAGGTTTCCCCCAAATCTGACGTTTTTTAGACCGGTTCTGGTGACTTTCAGCTTTTCAGCTCTTGTTATTCATAGTTGCACACCTTTGAGCTAAGTGTATGAGATCTTCTTTGTACAGTCCTGCATTCTGTCTTAACAGAGATCAGATTCTAAACTGCTCTTGGTTTTTGAGTTAAATTTCTGCTAGATTAACCCTTGTCTTGATTATTTATTTTCTGGAAATAATAGGAAATGCAGACTTTTCAAGGAATAGAAACAATATCAGATTAATAAAAAGCACATGTGCTGTGTCATTAGGGAAGGAAAAAAGTGCTTGCAGTTGACCTGTGGTGAAAGAATTGTCTGGTTTTGGTTGTTAGTTTTGTGGTGGATTTTTTTTTTCCTTCCCAAGATCCTTTTAAAATTTAACCTTTAAAAGGATGAAAATGATGGTGGTCTGAAATCTGGTATTTACCCTCTTCCTTGTAAAGGAGGGTGGTAGGATTGTTTTGTGGGTACCAAAAGCAGTCTTGAGGATCATCTCAGTTCACTAATGTTGCAGTTGCTTGCTGAGACAGGAGTTTGATGCTTCATTTCCTCAAACTTGTAGCAAATTTTAAAATGGGGATGCTTAACTTCACACCAGCTGTTGTCTTTGTGAATAAGAGCAGAGATTTGAGTGAGCTTGTGGACTTTTTTTTTTTCCAAAGAACCTAAGATCCGAATGCCAATACTCATGAAGCCTAGTGGAAACTGTGTAGTCAAATCCTCTAGCTGTCTCTTAAATAATCTGGCTTCTTCTGTCCAATATAAGCAGTGGGTCTGTGGCCTTACTGTCATGCTGTAGGTTTTTGTGACACCATGTGCTCTGAAACAAGTGACGCTGCTTCTCTCCTGTCATTGTTCTCTTTTTGAGCTTAGGTAAATGCATTAATTGCGAAATGCAGTATTCTGGCAACTAGTGTATTCGTCAGAGCACAGCAGAACTGTTTATCAATCACTAGAACAAATTTAATGCAGTAAGCCTCGGCAGAAGCAGCAATGTGCTGAGCAACAACTGCTCACTGCTATAGATAACAGATTTGAGAGGTCATTGTATGATTGTATGTAGCTCAGAGGTGAAACGTTGAAGTATGACACATGATCTATCTCTAGGGATTAACATGAAACATCACTTATAACTAGATAGATGGACAGATTTTCTCTATTCAAATTTCTGTGCTGGATTAAGACTTATTAAAGACCAAGAGGGAAAGTATATTCTCAAGAATACTGTAAGGGATGATAAAAACTGATAAACAAAAAATAGTCTTACTAAGAAAAGTAATAAAGATCTTCCAAAGCAGAAATAGTTTCAAACGAAGTAGCAAACAAAGAAATAGATATGCTGACAGAACTAGTTCTTTCTGTTTCACTTCCAAGACTTCAGAATATACATGTTTCATATTTTCACAATGTGGTCCCAGTGGCTGGAAAATGACAGCTGAGGTGTAAGAAATTGCAGTAAATGTGACAAAAATCTTCAGAGTATAAAAATGATAGAAGTCAGTCAGTCATCTCTGTGGCTGGGAGCAGAAGGATCACGTGTCTCTTCTTCAAGGTTATGCAAGAATAAGCCTGTGCTTTTTAGAAAGCCTCAGGACAATTGTGTCCCAGTATATTCCACAGTAACCTTGTATATATTTTTTTTTTTCCTCCCCCCCTCAGAAGACTAGAAATTGTAACTTTGGTTTTAGCGTTACCACTGGAGTTTATGCTTCACCAGTGAATTGGATCTAGGGGGTTTCGGATGGAAATAAACTTGTGATTTCTCTGAGGCTGCACTGATTCTGTCCTGGGTGGTCCTTTCTCCTCTGAGTATGTTTGTTTGGGGGGGGTTTGTGTTTGGAGTTTTTTTGTTTTGTGGGGTTTTTTGTGTGTTCTCCTTTTTTTGAAGCTCACTGGGTTGCTTTTTGCAACATTGGCAGAGGGAGAAACGAGTAAAGAAGACAATGGGTTGGAATTAAACAAAACTGGTTGGAGACCCAATTAGTATGATGCATATTTAGAGAAATCTCTGGTTACAAGAGGATGGGGCATTCCTGGCAGACCATTTAGAATATACTCTGCTACTGTAGCATGATGTGTGTGGACACATCAGCTGCAGGCAAGGCTCCTGGCCTCTGTGTGAAGTACCTAAATGTAGGCACAGTGTGCAAGCACATACTGAAAGTACTGCATGTCTGCTTCTTGAAGGGCACTGAAATATAAGTTTGAGATGTCCCCTGCAATTACACTAGGTGTTTCCCTTCTCTGCTGGAAGTCACTGACCACAAACACAGGTGGTCCAGCTTGTGTAGGTTGAGGAGGAAGAGTTGGTTTTCCTGGACTCTTGAATATCTGGTGTCAGAGGCAGTTTTGGTTTTCCTGGGTGCAGCATCAATAACAAAGCATCATCCTTCAATTTGATAACGAGCTGATTTCAGGACTACTCTGGACCCCCATTTCAGTGTATCTTGTATTCTAGTGCTTTTTACTATGGCAAAAGTGCCTGAAGGAAGGGGCTGTCTGAAGAGCTTTGAACCCCTCTACCACCATGAGGGAGAGGCTCTTGGGTAAACCAGTCCATCAGACGACATGATTTCTTGGGCTTTGTCTTCTAGAAGATAAATTCTTACCCTGGAGATAAAAATGGGCAGAAATGCAGTACAAAGCTTTTGTTTGGTTGTTTTGGTTTGGTGTTTTGTTTGGTTTTTTGTTTATGGAGGGGTGGTGGTGGTAGTTTTTGGATTAGTTTATTTTGGGGTATTTTATTTATTTTTTTGGCCTAAAGAAGGCTTTTCTGAAAGAAGTGAACCAACTTTCAAGCAATCTATGTTGGCTTAAAAAGGTATTAAGGAAAGGCAGTAAATGGAGTTCTTGGTCCAAAGTAATTTCTTGTAGTCTTTTCCTGCATTTTAAATCAAATTAGAAGACTTGAATGAATGAATTGAAATGTGCAAATTTGATGGGGCAAAGTTCTGACTTTGCACTCTTGTTATCCTTGGGCTAAGTAGTATAAAGTGGTGGGTTAGTTCTGCCTTCTGGCAGCCTGGTTCTGTAGAAATGAAGTGGGTGCACAGCAGGGAATGTTACTTGGCCTTGTTGGTGTACTGGGAATAGGACCAAGTGTTGGGCATTGATAGAAAAATCACATGCTCTTTTTAGCTAGTGTGCTGCATTTGTCATATGATGTATGAAATGTGGTGCTCTGAGAATAGAAAAGGGATGATTAAGGGACTTTAGCATCTCCCCTATGAAGAAAGACTAAGGGAACTGGGACTGTTTAGTCTTGAGTGAGGAGACCAAGAGGGGGCCTTACCAATGTCTATAAATATCTGAAGGGTGAGTGTCAAATGGAAAGGGCCAATCTCTTTTCTGTAGTGCCCAGCAATAAGACAAGAAACAATGTGTGTAAACTTGAGCATAGAAGGCTCCACCTCAACATGAGGAGGAACTTCTTTACTGTGAGGGTGATGGAGGACTGGAACAGGCTGCCCAGAGAAATTGTGGAGTCACCTTCTCTAGAGACTTTCAAAACCCATCTGGATGCATTCCTGTGCGGCATGCCCTAGGTGATCTTGTTTTGGCAGGGGGGTTGGACTCAATGATCTTTAGAGGTCCCTTCCAACCCCTAACGTTCAATGATTCTATGATTTCTTTCACCTTTTCATGGTCAAAAATATCAAGGGAAGTCTGTAAGCAATGACTTAAATTATTACTTTCATTCAAGCAGCATAGCACTAGGTCAAGAGCTGAACAGGAACCAGCATGTTACACTGAGCTGTATGAATGTGTAGCAGTCACAGTGACAGAATAAACAAGCTCACAGTTATTATGAGGGGATACACACATTTCTTGGATTATAATTTGGTTTTATAGTGCTGAAAGAAACAACAATCCTTAGGATGGCTATTCTATAACTGCACATAATTGCATAATGTCTGCATCTCATGTGGAAGCCTGATCAGACCACAAGTCTCCCTGCGATGGTAGACTTATTCCCAGATCTCTTATAAGACCCTTCTCCCCCAGCTGTAGCAAATTCTGATCACTGGTGCATAATGTTTATAGTCATCTTATTTGTATGTTGTCCAACAGGTACACCCAGATTACAAGGAGACAGAAATCCCTGTGGTAAGTTCCCAAATACCTGTGTGCTTGCACTGGATTGTGCTTCTGAAAATCTCCAGAAGTGCTGTTTCTTTAAGTACAGAAAATCGTAGGTGATGAGTAAACTTGGGGTGAAGAAAGCCATTTCCATGCTTCCCCAGGGATACAGGGCTTGCATATATCATAAGGTTTGGTATTGAAAGGTTTTTGTCCACTGGTAGGAGAGGGTATATTATGAAGAATCTAGGTTGTCAATTGTTGTTTTGAGGGTAAAGAGTATGGTGGGAGTCAGACTATGTGCGCTGCTTGACTTCATCCTAATAGTGAGTAATTTCCAAAGGGCAGTCTAGAAAGCCTCTTGGATAAATTACATGGGATATTCTGCTTCTGCACTAGCCAGAAACGGGATGTGGAGACGCAGATGATGACCATCGCCTCAGTCTCTGGGTTTTCCCCTTTAGGTAACACATCAAAATTTTCCAGTGTATCAAGTGCCCAATAACACCAGCTGCATAAAGTGGTCGGGTAGCCGCACTCCTGAACTACAGCAGGTCCTCTCTGCTAGTGAGAGGCAGTGCATAGAGACGGTAGTCAACATGGGGTACTCGCCTGAAAACGTCCTGAAAGCCATGAAGAAGAAGGGACAGAACATAGACCAGGTAAAAGCTTGTGCAGTGTGGGAGAAAACCCTCTTTGGATGCTGGGTTTGCTGAGAAACAACCTTGGGTTTGCAAAATGGATAGGGGGGAATACTTTTATTCTAACAAGGGGTTGCCGCCTGTAGCTGCTGCGATATTAACTGTTAGCAAAGTTGTCACCTAGCAGTAAAGACACTCAAAAACAGAGTGTCTGTGTGTGTTTCTGATCAGAGAATGCTTGAGTCAATCATACCTGCAGGTGCTGGGTCAGAGCTGCACTGAGTTTGGGATGGGCCCTTAGCTCCACGTGAAGCTGGGAGAGGTACTGGGCCCTCCCAGGATCTGTAAAACCATCTGAAGGAAGCTTAGCATGTTTCTATGCTATGCTTAGTGCCATGTAACAAAAAGCAGCAAACTTCCCTTGTTCTGAGCATGGGTTATGATGCTGACATCCTTCCTTGTACAGAGAGTTTGGCCCCTGCAGGCTTATGACAGCCCTGAAAGACTCTTGCAAGGCACTGCTGACTGACTTCTGTGTGCTCTGGTTGTGGTGCTTCCTGCTTCATGTGTTGCTTCAACCAGGTCACATAGCATAAAGTGCTGCAAAATGAAGCATGGCTTTGAGTCTTGGATCCACTTCAAATGAACATTTTAAAGTGGGGAGAGTGTGGCCAGGCTTTCCATGCTGACCCTAGGCAGGCTGTGTGCTGTGCGGATTATCAGCTGGTGGTATTGCACCTGTCACCTGGGGAGGAGGAGTGTCCCAGTGACTTCTGCTTGTGGAGCTGATCTGCTTGCCCACTGCCTGTGCATTGAGAGGGGTTTAAGCTGTGTGCTGATGTGAATTGTAGTATCAAGTAGAAAGAATGTCCTTTAGGAGGGTGGTTTTAAATCTTGCTGTATTTGCAGGCTCCATTCTTTCATGTGCCTAGCATTATCTATCTGACCTTTCCCTGTACCTCTCAAAGCTGAGGATAGATAAGAAGCTTGACAGTAATTTCTGGGCATGTGAGCTGGGATTTGCAGCTCACTTGCCAGTATGCCAAGTTGATCTTAAAAGGCTGACTGCTTTCAGATTCCATCAGCCTGAGAGGAAGCCAAAAGCTGTCACATCTTGACTGCTGGACCTGCAGTTCCATTTTAAAAACTTGTAGTATAAAAAGCACAGTTAAATTTCTGTCTTCTGCTCAGTGATCAGGCACAGAAGGCTGAAGATAGGCTTCTGAGACTGCTTTGACTAGAGTGGGAAATGACATTCAGAGCTGGGGGGAGAGCACAGGAGGACAGAAGGGCTTATCTGTTTTCTCTGAACAAGCTCTTGCATAAAGAGCATCTTAACTCTCCTAGGAGGGACTTTATCTCAGTCTCTGGTAAAGACTGGGATAGTCATGCTCATCCCCTCTGTGTACAGAGATGGTATTCGACTGTGCACTGTTGAGTGCCACTGCAAACTTAGCTTCTTTTCTTTATTCCCCACAGGTTTTGGATTACCTGTTTGCACACGGACAGCTTTGTGAGAAGGGCTTTGATCCACTTCTTGTTGAAGCAGCTTTGGAAATGCACCAATGTTCAGAGGAGAAGGTGAGGGTGCAATGTGATAAGAAATAGAATGTGCCATGAAAAATTCCAGCAGCTGTTCCTCTGGCTGATTTAATTCTGGCTTTCATGGTAATGTTGCCTTGTTTCCAAAACTGACTGCTGAAGGCCATCTTTGTGGTGATAAAGTGAATACGTGTTAAAGCATTAGAATTCTTCTGCGTTGCTTTATCACTCTCACTTGCATGCATTTTTATGGGGACAGTTTTTTGGTGTTTGCTTGTTTTAAGACTGTTTATTCTGATTGTAATGTTTTGAACCCAGAGTTTCTTTTAGGCAAGGTGCTTGGTACAGAGACAGTTAATTTCAGAAGAAGCAAATTCTTTCAAACCCTGCCAGCCTGCCCTGTCCATTAATTTTTATCCCTTGTACAAACTCATCTGCCTAGCTGCTCAGCAAATTGGGTTAGTGCTCTCTTTGGAAGAAACTGGAAAATGTCTTTTGGAGTCTTGTTCGTTATTGGCTGTTTTACCAGCACCAAAGGTACAGAGGCAGGAGCAGATAGCTAGGGCAGAGGATAGTGGGATCTTTTTGTTAGCCTGTTGTGTACCAAGTTGAAGTCTTTAGAGGTGCAACCCAACACACACACACACACACACACACACACACCCCCGACGAAAGGCCTTCCTGCCTTTCTTGGACTTAGTGATAAGCTTGCAAACAGAGGAACAAGTGTGAAGATGGGAGAAGTGACTGAGTTCAGGAAAGACATTTGCTACTGACTTAACGCCAAAATTCTAAATGGCTAACTTCCTGATCATCCATTTCAACCTGGTTTTTGTTCATCTGTTGTGTCCCATCCCATCTGTCCCTTCCCCCTCCCCTCCCAAGTAGAGCAGAGGCTTTGTAAATGGCAGAGGATTCCTATGAAGTCTGATCAGTTGATTCAGGTTTTTTTTTTCAAAGCACGGGGAAGACTCATGACTAGTTTTGGTAGCATTGTACAGTGTGTCTAATAGGATTTGTGCTAATCCCCTAAATTTGCCCTTAGAAATGAAGAGCCTTTTGATAGCAAGGGCTACTGTACTGTTCCCTAAGTAAGAGTAACTTTTAAAAAAAAATTCAGATAGAGCAATAGCTGCTAGATGGGGGATTAGAGTAACATTAATCAGAATCTGCATTACGCCAGGCTGATAAATTTCCTACTGGGAGAGACACTCACAGACTGAGCTTTGGTGCCCTTGCTGAAGAGGATTTTGGAAATGCAAGACTGCAAACACAGGGGACTGAAAGTGAGGCTCTGTGGGCTACTGTATCCAGACTTCTGCTGGCTCTCATGTTAGTGGGCTTTCTCCAAACAGAGCTGGAACAGGCTGTACTTGGGGAGTAGGAATCTACCCCATGGGGTGCCCAGTTGCTGAAGACTGGCTCTCTGCTAAACCTCCACCAAGCACTGATCCTCTCTTCTCTTGCAAATAATGGACTGTCTGTCTTTCAGATCACAGAACTTCTACAATTAATGAGTCAATTTAAAGAAATGGGCTTTGAACTAAAAGACATTAAGGAGGCTTTATTATTACATAAGGACCAACACAATGCTTTGGAGGACCTAATGGCCCGTGCAGGAGCCAGCTGAAATCACATTCCTGGATTCTGGCATGCAGCAGAGCAGGACCATCCCCGCTACCTTCACATCCAGTGTGGCTTCCTCTTGTCAGGAAGGAGTCCAGCTTTTCACATACAAGGGAGAGTGACTGAGCAAGCCCACTCATGTGCATCACTCCAGCATTTCTTTTCTTTTTTTCACTGAGACACAGCTTACTGTCTTAAATTAAATTTAAGTGTCCTTTCTTAGGTTTCTTTTTTCCAGTTTGACCACGGAGAGTTTAGACTGCCAACCTTTACTGGAGTTGTATATACCTAGAGACAGGAGTGGTTTCCCCCCCTTCACTGTTGCACTGGAGTTGGACAGAAGAATATTAAGTTTTGTGAAACTAGGATGCTTTGATTCTTTGAAGCTGCTTTCATGGTGTCTGCTTGTACTGAATTACTTGACTGTCATAGTCCAGATTAACTGGTTAAATTTGACCTTTAGTGCAATGGAGTTTTATTTTTTGGTTGAAAGTTAGTATGTAACTTAGTAAAACAGGGTTTTAGAAACCGTCACTATATGCATAAAGAGAGAAGCTGTTCCTCTTGTGTTGTGTGGTTGGTTTGTTTGTTTTGGGGTTTTTTGTTTGGTTTTTTTGGGGTGTGGGGGTGTGGTGTTTTTTTAACTGTATATCCAGCACTTCTGCCAGACATGAGGGCTTAATGCTGAGTAGTGTGTAAATTCTCATGAAACAAACAGCATGCTGTGAACTCTACCTGGACCTGCAACTTGTGTTGGTTCTTGAACCTGAAAGCAGAGAGTGGAAGCTCACTGTTCTTAATCCCCTAGGTTTGTAGGATATTTAATACAATTCCCTGCTAGTAAATCAGTTATATTTTTGTTTTAAATAATACTCTGTGACATGCAGGAGGCTTCTTTCAAGCACTTTCTTTAAAACAAATATACTCACTGTATTAATTCCATTTCTCACACTGCTATAGAATTACATCATAACATCTAGTACTAGAAATCAGGTTTTGGATTGGTTTTGATAGTTCAAAGTATTACTTTGTACATTGTTCAAGTTTTAAATAGAAAAATATCAGCAGTTGATGAATCTTTAAAATAATTTGCCAAATATTTTGATTCTGCAGAAGAACTACTAATAAAACCCTCAAATAACTCCCAGTGTCATAGTTCCCATCTCTCATGCTCTTTGGCTTCAGCAGATAAAGAACTTGCTGGATCCTACTTGTCCAGGTGCTGCCTGTTCCTCTAGGCACATATGACAGAGGTCTCCAGGCAGACAACTGCAGTGGTGGAATGTGCTGCTTTTTTCTATGTTTTGTTTTGTTGCAAAAATGAAGCCTAGGTATCTGAACTTGTGTTGCAGCATGAAGCTGAGAGCACTGGACTTCAGGAGGGGGAAAACAGCTCTGCTCATTGCCTCAGTTTAGGTTTTTCAGTAGAAGGTTGTAGCTCATCAGGACCCTGAAGGACATTGCATTTGTCTCATTATGTTGTTAACTTTATATGACCAAAACATCTAATTTGGGTCCAGTGTTAACTCCTGGAATTCTCTGTGAGGTGCTCAACTATGTTAACTACATACTTAAAACAAAATGATGCTGAGGAGAGATGTAGCTGATGTAGCTGAAGTATCTAGATGATGTGGAAATGGAGGAGTAGAACCAGGGCAGATTGCCTTACGTTATATCCTATAGCATTGACCTTCACTGTCTTATAGTGGTGGGGCTGAAATTAAAACTTGTCTAAGTAGGACATTCAGCAGCTGCTGCTGCTGAAGTGCAGATAAAGCAGTTGCCCAGCTTTCCTTCCCAGGTGAGATATATGAATTTGAAACAAGGTTTCAAATGAAATGGGGTTCCTGAAAACAAAACTCAAACTGTTCTACTGTCACTCCTGAGAGTATTCAGTTGTGCTGCTTGTTTTGGTTTTCCCAATTAATTGACAAGTCTGGTACTAGACTGAAGGGGCAAAAAGTCTTGCTAGCAAAGAAGCAACTATTTAGACCAAACCTTTGAATAAAATCTGTTTCTGTTAAGTTTTTTCAGTCCCCTCTGCTACCGTAACCACTCTGCTTATGGAGACTGTTGTAGAGGTGAGAGCAGGGAGATGAAGACGGGAAGTAACACCTATAAAGTTAGTTTCCTCCTTACAAGGAGATGTACCCATCTTTGTCTTCCCTGGTGACACTGCTCTTGCTTCATCAGTGAGGTTTCAGGATTTGCATCTCTCTTGGGCTTGTGTGGCCAGGTTTTAGTAGTGGAAGTGCTACAGGCATGGCTTCTGTGAGAAGATGCCAGAAACTTCCCCCACGTGCAATAGAGCTAGTGTCAGCTGGCTCCAAGATAGACTTGCCATTGGCCAAAACAGAACCAATCAGTGATGGTGGTAGTGTCTCTGTGATAACATATTTAAGAAGGGTAAAAAAACTACTGTGGAACAGAAGCTAGAAGAGGAGTTGTGAATATGTGAGAGAAAGGACTATGCAAGCACCAAGGTGAGTGAAGGAGGGGGAGGAGGTGTGTGAGAGGCTGAAATGCAGTAGGTTTCACTGAGCAAGATTAGGCTAAGTAAAAACATCAAAAGGAATAGGAGATGCTGATTTGGCTGACCTTGAGGTTGGGAAAACACAAGTGCATGAACAACGTGTGATCAAGCCAATCGTGAGAGAAGGAGGAGGCATGGCCAGAATATGCTGGGTTGTGTGTTTATCTGTTGTGAACATCTGGTGGAAAACTTAGAGGAAGTGTTGTTGCTGTTGTGGGCTATAAAAGGCACTGTGTGACAAACACGGATTTCTGCTGCATGCTCTCATGAAGTCTGTCTTCATACACTGCAAATGGCATCCCAACAGAGAAACCCTCATCTGAGATTCACTGAATCTGAGATGGCAGCGTAACCCAACCGAACAATGGAGAATGTAGAGCTCTCATCACCTCGGCAGGAATGCAGGTGAGCGGTTGGGCATCATGGGGATCTCGCTCACAAAAGAGCAGAAACTGAATGTGGACGTATTGCAATGCATTGTAATGACTCATGGGTAGCATGTCCCTGCTCTCTTGCTCAATTGATTCCTGGCATGGGTATGAAAATATGTCCCTTCCTTCCCAAGTGGTGGAATGTTTGAGCCACATCTGTGGCAAAAGATTAGGGAAACCCTAGGGGATGCTGCGACGTTAGGGGACTAGAAGGCTGCTCAGTATTTACCCACTTAGCAAAAAGTTATGGACGCTTTGAGACGTCTCCGTAGCTCAGGGCAGGAGACTGAGCCTACACCCCCTGCCGGCTCCCCCCACAAGCCCTGCTGCTGCTCCAGTAAAAGCAAGCATTACAGCTTCTTATACTCCGCTGCCATCTACTGACCCTTTTGTAGCTGCGCCAGAGGATTCCGTACCCGTGAACAAGGCGAGCGATTCTGTGAACACTCACGGCTCGGACACAGAGGAAGATAACCCTTCAGATCCCCTCCCAGTGGACCCAGAGACTGAGCCTGATCTCTTTCCTCCTGACCTGTCCACTCACACTGTTGTTGCGACTGTGGGGACCAGAGGGAAGGAATTTGGCACAGAGGGCTGGGGAACAAAAGGGTATCGTGGTGCCTTAGAGAAATGTTGTGTAGAGGTGCTAAAAAGAGGGGACATGGAAATGTTGAAAGCTTTTCCCTTACGATATGCCCCTCAGCAGGAGCCCACATGGGAAGCATTACCATATGAAGCCGTTAAAGCGCAGCATTTAGTATGCAATTATGGAGTTCAATTCTTGTATACATATAATTTGTTTCTTGCAGTTAAGGAGGGGTACATTCTTACTGTGGATGATTGGCGGGCATTGTTGCGCATGACACTGTCATCTATGCAGTTTACCATGTGGAGTACAACATAAGGAGTTAGCAATAAGTCAAACGATGGACAACTTGGGGGCCATGAATGCCGTCAGTATGGATGAGCTAATGGGGGAGGGATGCTATACAAATCAGCAAGTGCAGACTACTTTGCCCCGTGACATGCACGAGCAAGTAGGAGGCATGGTGTTACAAGTGCTGCGCAAGGTTCCTGATGCTAGCTGCCTGGAACAGTCATTTGCGGCTGTCCAGTAGGGGGCAAGTAGAGCCATATCGACTTTTTAGAGTGTTTGCAGGTTGCCCTGGAGAGGCAGGTTGATAACAAAAATGCTTGACAAGTGCTTCTTGTGCAGCTTGCAATTGAAAATGCTAATGCAGATTGCATCAAGGGGCTAGATCCATTGCAGAATAAGAATCCCACACTGGCAGATCTTATTAAAGCCTGCCAGAATGTGGGAACCAATGCACATAAGATGGGGCTCTTAGCCTCTGCTATCTCTGACCAGCTTGTGGCTGCCACTCAAACAGTAACGTGTTATCAATGTTGGCAGCAAGGCCATGTCAGAAAGAATTGTCCAC
>WTSP01013238.1:0-10813 GCA_025331215.1 Actenoides lindsayi | reverse complement strand
AGGCGACCGACCGGATTAAAACAGTGCATGTGCCAGGTAGATAAGGAGCCTCGCTGCATCGCTTGGTGTCG
This sequence comes from Actenoides lindsayi, assembly GCA_025331215.1. NCBI lineage: Eukaryota > Metazoa > Chordata > Aves > Coraciiformes > Alcedinidae > Actenoides > Actenoides lindsayi. The sequence continues at coordinate 10,742 of WTSP01013238.1, read as the reverse complement.
GTCAGGCTGTGATGTGGGGCTTGCTGGGGGTCTGTGAGATGCTGGGACGTGTGAAGTCCATGCCTGAGAACAGAGCACCCAAAGCACCTCGCAGACCTTTCCTGCACCCCTTTGCTCCCAGCAGCACTCTTGGCCTGGTGTGTGTTATTTTTCCATCCCTGATGGCTGTTGCTGGCTGAAGCTCTTCATTCGTCGTCTCTCCTCCCTGGTCCCACTTGCTCTGTTTGATTTCTCTTTCTGCTCTTCCATTCTTCTGGGCTTTGTAGCCATCTTGTCCCAGCTTCTGCAATTTCCTGGAACCTACTTGTCTCCCCTTTACCTGAAGCATGAATAAGTGAGATAACGAGACACAGACCAGTCATCCCAATTACTTTGCATATATATATATCTATGCCTATGTATGCCCTCACCCAATCCCTTCTCTCTCATCCTTTTGTCCTTTTCTCCAGCAGTCTTTGGAGGATGGGATTATTTTTTGGTCAGTATGTAGCGTGTTGATGCTGCCACAGCATGAAAAAAGCATTAACTGATGGTATATGTATTCTGAAAAAACCAGAGCTGTATGGTCGTGCTGGTTTGGACTCTTAATGCCTGACAAAATACCACGCAGCCGAGCTTGTCATCGCTGTCAGTAACGTGTTTTCTGCATTCGGGTTGTCACTGCATAGCTTGATCTTTTTGGAGTGGGAAGGGAAGGTATAATATAGTCGATCTGGCCTCTAATAATCATTTCATGCTAATATAGTTGATATGGCCCCTAATAAGTATTTAATGCTTTTTATACTAATGTTAATGCCTTCTGAATAATGGTTTATGGGAAGGATCTGCTAATTTCGGTAACGGTGATAGTGTTTTGATCAGTTGTGTAGTACCTGCAGAAGTTGGAGGGTATTTTTTTTTTTTTTGAAGGCTTCTCTATCTTTCTATAATTACCAGATAATATGAACTTGCCAGCTCTAACGTGCTAATGATTGCCTTCCAGCTTTCAGAGAGACAGAAATTATAGACTAGCAGTCTCTGAAAGAGATTCTGCTTTGGTAGTGTAACAAACCCTGCAATACTGTGCTCTTCTTGCCGTTGCGTAAACACCCACGAGTATGTCCCCGGCCCTTCCATACAGAATATAAAGAAGATTAGGCTGAATTTGCTTTGGGGATACTCAAATGGCTATCGATGGCTCGGGAATGCCGGGTTATCAACAGTAGATGAAGTGCTTTGCTGTTGTCTGACACTTTGTAGGGGTGCCTCATGAACAATTTTCCTATCGGAGGTAAATGCTCTCACCATCCAGTTTTGCTCCTTTTAAATGGTAATGTTTTTCACCTTCGTCTGCAGGCCGTTAGGAAGAAGGTAAAGAGAACTGTGTTTGGGTAATACTCTTAAATATATCTCATGCCGTCGGTGCCTTGCAGTTGGGTCTGGACTAACTGGGAAGAGAGGACTTTGGCTGCTGTGCCATGAGCAGTTTTATTAGTTGCACCTTGCTCTATCTCACTTTTAAAGGAACGATTTGCAGGTGATGGAGTTATTTCCAGTATCAGTTTTCTTCTAAAATGCAGCCGGTATGGGAGACTACTGAAGAGGAGCGTGGAGACCTTTAGTCTTCAGAACTTCCTATCCTTACATTAGGACCGTATAGGCAAAGGAGCAGCCTGAGGTAGCAGGTCAGCCTTTGGATAAAGAAGGAAAAAAAAAAGCAAAAAAGTGGTAGAAGCTGTAGCAAAAATATTCCCAAATCTGCAGGAAATCATCTAAGCCCTAGGTAATATGAAACACTGGTAAAATTACCGGAGCTTTGGCAATCAGTTTCTTGGTTTCAGAAGTAAAGGGTGCAGCCCCAAGGCAAGGAGTGGCCTGGATTTACTGGGATATTGCTCCGGAAAGGTCTCTGGAGATCGGAGACAGTAACCTAACCTCCTTGGTTGGCTCAAGAGCTGCAAAGCAGGTCAGGCGCTGTTGGAGAGCACGCTGCAGGACATGGGGAAATTCAGCGAGAAAGCTTTAATAAGCTGATTTACTATAAGTTTTTTTTTCTGAAAAGTCATCAATTAGCTACTACTATTAAGATTTTATACTGGTCAGCATTCTGAGTTGAGGCTCAAGTTCTCCTGCACTTACTTCAAGGTGTGTGTAGTAAACTCTTGCTGGATACGATACCTTCTCGTGTAACCTGACTTTCACTGTCTGTAACAGTTGGACTTCTCTGGTTAAGGTGGGGACTAAAAAAACTCTTGCCTGGGGCTTTAAGGGTGATTTGGGCTCAGAACCCTCAGTTCAAGTGTAGCTGAAATACCAGGACATTGGCTTTTATGGTTTTAGATGACTGCGTCTTATTCTCTTGCCTTTACCCCCCCACGACCCCAGATCTCCCCTTGCTATGAAATTAGACTTTATTGCAGCAACTGCAGCAGACAGCAGTGAAGTCTCCCACACACACTTTTCCTCTTTCCAGTAGCTAAGAGGCTGCTGTTGACATCTAAGTGCATTTCTGAGTTGCTTTAAAAACTATTTCCACCCTGGGTCACGGGAAAGGTTTTCAGTGCAGTATTTTACCCTGATGCATCTATAACTCGAGCAGCAGTCAGCAGCAGCACCACTTCTGCAGCTTTTTCAGTAAGGACATAAATCTCACAGTCATTTTTAGCCCCGTGTGCCAGTTCCGTGGATTAAAACGCACAAAGGGAAAACAGCATGAAGGGAGGGTAGTTGTGGACCTACTAGTTGCCATGGAAATAATTAATGACACAGATAGACTAGTGGACCCAGGGTAGAGATGTTCTGGGTGTACAGTACGTGTGACCCATCAGGGTAAGACTGAGGCCAGTGTGTCCCCCCCCCCCCCTTTTCTTGTCTCTCTCCCTCCCCTGCAATGTCGTTTCTGCAGGAAAGAGCATCTGGGTGTGGGGTTCAAGGGGAGCTCCACACACGCCTGCTTTGCTTGCCAGCCTCCAGCAGCCTGGGGAAGGGTGTAGTGACAAGAGCTCCTGAGTATTTCTGGCAGGTTTTAGACCTTTGTTCACTTAGGTGGGTGGGGTTTTTTTCTCCTCTTTCAGTCACAAGCACCAAAAAAAATCTGGCCACCCGTCTTGCTTACCTCTTGTGCAGTCTGCCAGCATCGTCCCTGTCTGGTCCAGTAGAAGTTGAGGGTCATTTACAACTAGTAGCTGTGCTGGAGGCAATGCAAGGATGGGAGGTGTCAACACCCTACAGAGCTGTAGGTGACTCCCCACAGCCTCCAACCCACACTGGATAGGAGAGATTATGGGACAGGCCAGTCTGGTTTTCCGTGGGGCAGACCCTCGAGCCATTGGCATGGCTAAAGAAGACAGTTGAAACAAAACCTGCAGCTCTTGTAAATTGGTATCACGTCCTTAACAGGCACGTATTTTGCAAGAGCTGTCCTGTAGTATCCATGTTATTACTCTGTTTTCTGCTGATGGTGCCAGCAGAGCTGAGAAATGAGGTAAAGCAAAAGATATATTCTAGCCTAGCTGTCCCTTAAGTGTATATTTTACTGTGGCTACACTCCTGCACTCCTCCATGGATTGGATCTGGAGGGAAATACTCTTCAGTGGTGCAGACTCTTCTGTCTAGTTCTGCCAAGTGATGGTCTCTTCTGACCTTCTCCTTTTGACTAGACCTGCTTTTCTCCTGCGTCGTCTGTCTTTTCCTAAGCCTTATTCTTTCCTCTTTTCCCCACTTTTGCAACTCTCCTAGGTGTGTTTCCCTCCACAGATGCTCTTCCTATTTTAGCAAGATGTCCATTTTTCTCTTTTTGCCCAGATGGACTTAAATTACTCTCTTGTTTTCCACTTGCCTCCTCCTTGTTGCCAGCCTCCCCTGCAACTCCCAGGTCTCTTGTTACTGCAGCCTCAGCTCTGTGTCCTCCTGTCTCTGCCAAGCCAGTGCTGGTCTCCCTTTGTACCAGGGCATGTTGGCTGGGTCTGAGCTCACCCTGTTCCCATCCAAATGGTTTCCCATCTCACTTCTCCTTTTTCTTTTTTCTTTTTTTTCTTCTCTCCTTAGCTTTTTGCTTAGGGGCACTGACTCGCTCCCCCTCCTTCCTCACTGTTCTCTAGCCCTGCTTCACCCGGCTTTTCTCTCTGACCCCCTAGAAGGATTTCCTGTGCCTATGCTTATCTTCTCCACATACCTCTCAGTTGCAGTTTTCCCTTTTTTTTAGCTTGCTTTTCTCCCGTTCCCTTACTCTTGTTCCTATTTTCACAGGATTACTCCCTTCCCATTTCAGAAGGCAGTAAAAAGCATCTCTCAGACATGAAGCTTTTTCCTGGGTCATGTCAAGTCCCTGCTTCAAAGAGCAGAGGTACTAGAGCTTCTCAAAGGAAAACGGTGCCAAGACCTTTTAGCTTGGGTAGAGAAAAGTCCTTTTCTTTGGCTGTATCTTCAGGAACACGTGCATCATTTTAATGGAGCTACCCAAAAAGACTTTTAGCAAAAGGCTGCAGTTTTTAAGAGTTGAAAGTGGCTCTGGAGAGGGGGAAGTGCCAGACAGATGCAATAAGCTGGGGAGTGAGAGCCCCATTTTGGAGCTGGATGTAGTTTGGGAGTCCCTTGATGACAGGACTGCGTATGTGTGTGCATAAAAATATCTCTCTGTCCTAATCATCCTTGCTACAAGACTAGATCTCTATACATAAAAAACTAGAAGACACCTCAGAAATTCCAGGAGCCTGTATCACCATATTCCTCCTGTTTTATAGACCGGTCAGACTGGGATGCTGATATCCAAAAGAGGACAGGTGATACTGCAGCAAACTCACAACTCTTGAAATAGGTTCTTGGATTTTCAATGAATAAACTCAGAGGGCAGTTCTGCAAACCTCATATTGTACAAGGTCTGCCTGACTTGTACTGTTTCCCAGATAGTAAAAGGCAGAGATGATCCCCAGTGAGTTAATGATTTTTTTCATGCTGGGGAAAAAAAAATGAAAGGAAAAATGAGCAGCGTAAGATTTGCTTGTGACGTTTAAAGCCTAAATCTGATTTTGTCCGAGTAATTTTTCTTTGGGTATTTGCAGGAGGGAGAGCAGGAAAATGTGAATGAGTTCATCTCAGTTACAGCTGAGCTTCCTGATAGATGAAGAGAATTTTTGGTGACTCCATCTGCCTGGAAGGTCTATCTGTGTGATATCCAGCAGATGGAAGATAGCACTAGGAGGAGTCCTTTGGTTATCAGAGCGTGGGAGCGACTCCAGTGCGGTATCGCCATGAGACAACACTTTCTTTCAGTGACAGGTGATGTTTCTCAGATGTTGGAGAGAGCTCATTTTCCCCCTGCTGCACTGAACATGTGTACACCAGATTTTCTTTGGCACTATGAAAGCTGTCCACCTTCTGTACCCCTTGCTGGTGAGGAGAGAAAGAAAAGTAGAGAGTGGCCATGTAGAGAACGCAGCAGGTACAAAAGGGACCGTTTCTCAACTTAATGAATATTTCTTTTACAAACTGCTTGGATTCTTGGAGTTTCTGTCACCTACTTCGTGGAACATGTTTAAAAAACTGATTAGGCTGACATGAACTGAAGCCTTTCCTGAACCTCGAGGTTCCTTCTCCTAGAGGGTAGCAACGTTTCTTTCCCGCTACCGTTGGCTTTGTGCTTGCAGTATCCCCTTGAGCAACCTCACGCTTCTGTCAGGACTTCTCATTGCAACACCCGGTGCCTCGTGTGAACCTCACAGCAGTCCTGCATCCAGACCTGCCCTGGATTGCTAGGAATAAGGTTCAGCTTGTTCTTGTGAGCGTCGGGAGTTAACTCGTGGAGCTAACACCAGCCTGCCACGTGCTGGCAAAGACACTCTTCACCCTGTTCTACACTGGAGCGTGTTTTGGTCTGCAGGAGGAGGGTCCACCTGCCACACGGCACTTTTAGGGGGTTCCCGTGTCTCCAGCAGGTGAGACTGGAGCCTTAGGTTTATTCTTCAGCCTGTGCTTGCTCCTCATCTGCGTTTCCCCACAGTTGCACATCACATAGGCATTTAAAGTGCAGCTGTTTTCACCAGATGTTTGCTGGTGAAAGGGCTGGAAGGAATGTCCTATGAGGAGCAGCTAAGGACTCTGGGCTTGGCTAGTTTGGAGAACTAAGGGGCAAGCTCATTGCTCTCTACAGCTTCTGAGGAGGAGAAGTGGAGAGGGAGGTGCTGAGCTCTTCTCCCTGGTATCCAGTGATAGGTGCATGGAGATGGTTCAAAACGGTGTCAGGGGAGGTTCAGATTTGACATTAGGAAGCATTTCTTTACAGAGATGTAGATCAAACACTGGAAGAGGTTTCTTAGAGAGGTGGTTGATGCCCCAAGCCTGTCAGCGTTGAAGAGGCATTAGGGTAGTGCCCTTAATAACGTGCTTTAACTTGGTCAGCCCTGAACGGGCCAGGCAGTGGGACTAGATGGTCACTGTAGGTCCGTTCCAGTTGAACCATTCTATTCTAACAGTTTACAGTCCGGTCACGGTCTGTGCAGTGGAACTCACCTGTGCTAACGATACATTTCAGACTACGGGGTTAACAAAAGCCATGCCTGTGAGATCACATTTGCCTCGGTCACCACCCTCCCCTGCTCTGGAGGCGGTTAGGAGCGAGTCATTTGAGGTAGCCCTTTCCTACGTGCAGTCTGGGCCATGCTGATCGGTGCAGATCAGGGTAGAGAGTCAGTGGTCCGTGTCACACCTCCATCCAAACTGGTAAAGATGTGTAGAGGTCATCTTTGTTGGTGGGAATTGCTTATGGAAGGCATCTCGCTGTCCATTGAGATGGGTCGTTACGTATGAACTTGCCTCTTTTTACAACACAACTGCTGTAGCCTCATCTGTGACATTGACTTAGCTTTGTACAAGCAGTCGGTCCTTGGTTCCTCAGAAACCCGGGGCAGGTCAAGAACAGGGGGACTTTCTGAAGGGAGGTGAGGAATTGCTTTCTGTGGAGCTTCCCTGCATAATTCACAGGTGCCTCTTGCTATCTGCCCGATCGCTGCCCCTTTCATTTCACCTCTTGCTCTATCCTGGGTGTTCAACATGAAAGTCTTAATCACAGCCCTGTCACATTGTCAGGAAATGCCCTTATAGCAATCTCACTGTTGGTCTTCTGCTGTCTTTTGATGCTCGTCAGCACGAAACACTACTGAGGGGACACTGAAACATCTGAGGTTCCGAATGTCAAACCTCAAGGTCCTGCTACAAAGAACGTAGGACAGGGGCTGAGTTACTCTGCGGGCTTTGATTAGAATGAGCGTGTTTACTCCTGCTGAAAGATTTTCTCTTTTTTTTTTTTTTAATATTTACAAAACTTTTCCTGCCTTAAGTAAACTCTGTAAACTTACTTTTATTAATACCTGAGCATGGCTGTGTGTAATTGGCATGTGATTAATACAGTTGGTGGAGTTTTGGTCTTGAATTTGATTCCTTTGGCACTCGGTCTGAGTTTTTTCTCTTTGCTATTCACATCGGCCACCTGAGACACTTCTGAATTTTATTATTTTTTTTTTTATTTTTGGCATAACATTCATTTTGAGAGGATTATTTTATCAAATAACCTGATAAATTGTTACAGCAAGACTGCAGCAGCCGGAGCACTAACGCTTCCTAACGGCCGGCTTTACCTCGGCTCCATCATCACTGCCCATTTCATTATGTGCCAGTTGATTACAGCTCCATTTCTCGGGGGCTATGAAATATTCAGCAGCCTGGACTAGCCTGGGGAGAATCGAGACTCTTTGCAGTCAAACACCTGCCCTCGGAGGCATAAAAGGAACGGAAAAGTTGGCGTGTTGAAAGCTGGCGGGGAAATCCCTCCTCTGCTTTGGCTTTCCCACGATGCCAGCTTCGAGGTGCACGCTCCTTAAAAACGGCTGCTGTGCTGAGGCTTGTCGGGGGGTCAGGGGAAGAGTGAGTACCCAACTACTGCCTTCCTGCCATGCCTGCTTGGCTACGGCGAAGGAGGAAAGAAATGCCCGGGACAATTGGTTGCCTGTGCGTCCGCGTGAGGCACTTGGTGTTCTGGGTGGAGCTGGGGAAAAAAAACCCTCTCCATTAAAGGCAAAAATGAACACTGCTGGTTAAGTTCTCACCCTTTGTCTCTCCAGAGAAGGAGCCAGCAATGATTGACTGAAATGTGCAATATTTTACCGAGTAGGAAACAGATAAGATTTTTATAAACAGGATACTTCATCATTAAAGAAAAGAAACAATTGCTTTGACCTTGACACTGAATGAGTGAGGCCAGCATTGTGATAATTGAGAATGTAGCTAAGCAACAGTGCTCCAGGAGCTTGCACTGCTTTATTTTTAGTAGACTACACCAGTAAGGGGAGGGGGGTGGGGAGAGGGCTCAACAAGCAAAGCAACGGGTTAATGTGTAAAAAAAAAAATAAATTGAATAAATATTTCCATCTTTGTGCAAAAAAAAATCGAGTTGTAGTAACTGCTTATACCAGTTTTAACTTGCGTGTACATCAGAAGAAAGTAACTGAATCCTTCTGTGGTCTGAACAAGCAAGTAGGCTGCCAGCATCCCTGAGTTCTTAAGGTGCTTTAGAGGTGTGAGTCTCTTCTGGAAATGAATGGTGGAGAAGAAATGGCATATTCCTTCAGGAACAGAAATAGTTTGGTTTATATCTACTTGTGCTTGCTCTGGTGGCGATTAGATTTCCTGGTCTTACTGGTTAGTAAGTTTACAGCCTAATATCTTTGAAAAGCTGGGTAATAGTTTTAACTCAATTCATTTGGAGAGCCCTTTAGATAAGTTCTTGCTACCACTTGCTGCAGATCTGCTGTAACTTTGGTTTAAACGACTCTTGCAATGCTACAGCAAGTCAGCTCCCTGAAAAGTTAACAGTGTGTGACCTTTTAAGCCTGAAATAAATAAACATCCAGGGAAAGAATGGTACTTTCTTCTAGCTAAGCCCATTGACATACCGAGTTTAGTTTTATTTTTCGCTTAGGCCATGGAAAGAAAATCACTCCGAGGAGTTCAACGTTTTTATTACGTAGGCAGTGCAGGATTGATTGCAACCACACGGCCTCTCCGTTATCTCTTATCTGAAAGGATGTGTGGCAAGGCTGGTGCTAATGGAAAGTTTGCAGCCTCTTCACCTCTCTCTGTTCCTCCTAAATCTCTCATTACTCACTTGGATGCTCCACCTTTCCCTACCAAGTCAATACCATTAATTACTAAATAATAATGAGTTTCTGCTCATAAAAGCCAAGTAGGTGCAGAAATATCTCTGGAGGTACTGCCACGGCATGGGTATAAACTACCCTAACTTTACATATAGGAGCCTTTAATTCTGATGTGGTTTATGAAATCCGTATCATCGGCAACATGACGTAGGGGAGAGACTAGAACTGTTCTGATTTTCGGCCCATCTCCTTTACCAGGTCTTCGAAGTTAGTAAACAGACCAAAACAATAAAAAGGCATTCAAAAACTGTACTACAGAACCACAGAACGTTAAGGGTTGGAAGGGACCTCAAAAGATCATCTAGTTACTCTCAGGTGTTTTGAATACCAGAAGGACACCCCTTTACAAAGTATTTTTCTCTGGATGTGATGTTAAATTTGAAGAAGCAGGAGATAATGTTATATTCTCATGGTCTGTTACGTTCTCATAGTGTGGCATAATGGACTTAAATGAATTATTATCTATATTTTCTTTTTTTCCCAGGCTGAGACAGTTGTCAATGCCGTGTATCCCTTGAACATCAAGCTCTACAGAGGCTCCAAGGTAATTACGCAACTGCTTTCCTTTTTTTTTCCCTCTCCTGTGGTGGTCAGCTTGGCATTGGTTCAGTTTCATGAAGACCCCTGTGATTTATGAGTGTAGTTCAGGAAGAGCTGCTCTGCTTTCAGTTGCCATCCTGCCCGGTTCCCTACTAACACTGACATGCCAACAGTCCACCGTCTGTGGGGCTTTGTGTATGTGCAGCGTGAATAAAAAAACCATACAAGCCTAAGCCTTTTTGTGGGGTTTTGGTGGTTTTTGGTTGTTTGGGTTTTTTTCTTGGTTGTTGGGGTTTTTTTTCATTTGTTTGTTTGGGGGTTTTTTTGTGTGTTGGTTTCTTTGGGTTTGGTTTTTTTAATATATTTTTTTGTTGGATGGGTTTTTTGATTCTTTTTTTAGTTATTTCTTTTTTTTCTTAGAAAGCCTCCTCTCTTTGTCTTCAGCACTTCAGTTTCTTTGAGTTGGTGAAAGCGTTTTCTATCTGTGCTGCTGCTAATGGACTCCACCACGTTGGCTGGGGTGAGACATCAAGACATCTCTTATCTCGTCTGCAGTCACTGGTATCTCCTGCCCGTCTGCAGGTTTCCTTCCCTGGGATGTCAGGTTTCCACTCTGCTTTATTTAGCCTGCTCTTCCAGATGGCTGCAGTAAGCACCCACGGGCAAGGTCACTCAGCTGCAGCTCCTCCATCGGAGAGGGCCATAAATATGTGAAGTTTGTGCTTTTCATTACACCGAATGTAACAGGAGGAGCCGTCTTGTCAGCGTGCTCCCAAGGGGAGGATCTGCACTCAGAGGTCTGTGTAGCAACAGAGGTGGGGGTGGCAGAAAACCCCTGTTGAGAGCAGTGTTCCTGGGATGGATGTCGGTGACTTGGAGTGAGTGATTTACGGGTTATAGAATTGTCAGAATTGGAAGGGACCTTAAAGATCGTCCCGTTCCAACCCCCCTGCCATGGGCAGGGACACCTCCCACTAGAGCAGGTTGCTCAGAGCCCCAGCCAGCCTGGGCTTA
>WTSP01013237.1:0-16887 GCA_025331215.1 Actenoides lindsayi | reverse complement strand
TCCTTCCTTCCTTCCTTCCTTCCTTCCTTCCTTCCTTCCTTCCTTCCTTCCAAGACGGAGGACACTGAGGTACTAGAGAGTGTCCAAAAAAGAGCAATGAAGCTGGTGTAGGGTCTAGAAACACATATCTAGAGTGGCTGAGAGAATTGGATTTGTTTAGCTTGGAGAAAAGAAGGCTCAGGGAAGAACTTACCACTCTTTCAGGTAGTTGTAGAGAGGTGGGAGTTGGTCTGTTCAACCAAGTAACAAGTGATAGAACAAGAGGAAGTGGCCTTAAATTGCACTAAGGGAAGTTTAGATTGGATATTAGGAAGAATACTGAATGGGTTATCAGGCACTGGAACAGCTTGCCCAGGGAAGTGGTTTAGTCCCCATCCCTGGAGGTATTTAAGAGTCGTGTAGACGTAGTGATGAGGGATATGGTTTAGTTGAGGTCTTGGTGGTGGTAAGTTAATGACTGGACTAGATGATCTTAAGGGTCTTTTCAAATCTAGGAAGTTCTGTGATTCAGTGAAAAGAGGCGTAGCCAGCAGACCAAGAGAGGTGATTCTGCTCTGGTGAGACCTCACCTGGAGTACTGTGTCCAGCTCTGAAGCGCTCAAAACAAGGACATGGACCTGATGGACTGTATCTTTAATTCAAATTTTATTTTTGCTGTTACCATATAGATTTGAAATCTGAAAATATTCCAGTAGACAGATACCTAAAAACCTCTGAAAGAAACTATCTGAGAAAATTCATGGATATAAATCTAACAAACATAGAATCTTCCCAGATACTTCCACTTCATTCTCAAATTCAAAGAAAGAAACATGAGAAGGTTGGCAGCACACAAAGCCAAATCACCTTTTGTGACAGGTGTTGGAAAATACTGAAGTGGTAGAAATTTCAAGCAGAGCAATTTTAACAGCACAAATGATCATGAAGGCCATCCAAGGACATTACAGCTTTCCCTGTGTCCATGTTACTTCTAGTGTTTTGGGAAGAATTGTTTGTATGTTGTTCTGAAAGTAGTTAATGGAATACATAGATTTTTCTCTTTGCATCTCATTAAGTTCACCATGACTTTAACCTGTTCAGCATTTCTAATCCAGAATTTAATCTGATAAAATTTATTTATTATTTAGCATGTTTTTCTTACACTTGCATTTTGCTATTAACAAGAATCTCCATTTGAAAATGATCCAGGAGGATTACTAATAATGGGCAACACAATTTTATGGACAGTTGTGACACTGACATTTAGAGGTTTAAAGCCAACTATAAAACTGTTGGCCTAACCAACATCATAGTACCACAAATTAAAATAAACTATATAACTATCAGTCGTTTATATGATATTTAAAGAGAGATCCTTAAACCCAGAATATACTTCAAAGGATTTTACCTTTGGAAATGCCATCAAATAACTACTACTTCTAGTTTCTATCACATAAATGGTAAACAAGGTCAGAAAAGCTAAAATATTCTTTCCTACATACACATCTGAAGCTATCCTGGCCACAGTATTTATGTAAACCAACAAACAATTCCAAAATAGCCAGGCAAAAAGATATTTGCAGATTTTCCTCATTAAATTTCTCACACATACATTTTTTTTGACAGAAATACAATATTTTCTTGTTCTACATAGAAGGATTTAAAATTCCAGATACCAAGATGTTAATGTTAAAGTTTAAAATAGATTTTTAATACAATATATGTGTTTATATTATAATATAAAGATATATATATATAAATTTTCATTGTCTCATATTGTAGGTGGTATGGATTACTCACATCTCACTTTACAAAATAGCATATTGGAGACAAAGAGTGCCTCCTGAGTCTGCTAGCTTCTTACAGGGCATAGAAGACCAAAGTTCCCCCTTTTATCTCCTTCTTGGCCAGTCAAGTAAGGGAGATAATTCGTTCAGGAGGGACTCTCCATAAGTAATATGCTTTAGTCCTCTACAATTGGGAAGGAAGAGTGGGTATGAGGGCAGAAGGCTCTGTGTATTTCCTTCCCCTTTTGTATATTAAAAACTCAAGCTTTGTCCTTGAGTCAACAGCTCTTTGATTTCTAAATAACTTGTGAACTCCACAGAAGGCTTCAACATCATACTCCTGCAGAGACAGGTAACATTGAGAGAGATCCATTCACTTTGAGTCTGACTCCAAACCAGTCCCTGCAGGCTCCTTCTGCAGCCCACAGAAAGAAGGCACTTCCACAGGGGGATTCACAACATAATAAAAGACATCTCTTTCTGGTCTCAGTAGACCAGATGAGACATTCTCTGGAGGCAGCTATTAGTTTCCACTTTCTGCAAAAGCAACTAGGGTGACAAACTCAGGCTTAAACATCATCATTCACATACTTGAAGCTGCTGAGGTGAATCTCTATGGTGCTAGCACCAAAGCCTTCTAAATCCTATTATTAAAGCTACTGGATTCTAATATATTAAGTTCTTTGCAGCTGTTTAGTCTATTTTCAACCACATTTTAGCCTCATGCATTCTAGAAAGTATTCAGCAAAATCACTAGCACCAGTTATGAAAGGTTTATTATTCCTGTCTTCTCCATAGGAAGAAATTCTATAAGGCATGCAGTTTCGTTTTGATATGCTTTCTCATACTATAGTGTAGCTTCATTACAATACAGTTTAGCAATTTGCTATGGGAAAAAAGTTGAAGAACTGTATAGTCCTATTTTCAGTATATGGAGCTTTTAGAAAGATTATTTTTTCTTGATTGTTGCTAAAATATATTATTAAAAGTGTTACAGAAATGAAAAGGAAAAACAATTATTTGCATATGTGCTATATACAGAATGAAGGGAAAAGAAACAAATGCTCACTATGTCCCCATCAAATACAGAGAAGTGTTTGGGCTAGTTACCCATGGTCTTCTTGTTCTTATTATTTGGTTTATGGAGCACAATACAGAAGTCTATGCAGAATACTAATCAAGTTAATGCAATTTACTTGCAGTGACTAGTGCGGAAAACAACAAAACATTAATGCCCCTCACAGACCTCTTGTCCCTGCATGAGTGAGAGTTCATGATATGAATGACATAGAGTAAGAACATGATATGAATTATTTCTATACAATAAAGAAGAACATCTTGTCCATGCAGCAAATTTTAGATGAGAATTCACAGAACAGAATTAAGGGGGAAACTCACAGTGCTAGAAGGCCTGGTCTCCTCATAAGATAAACTGATTTTAGATAGATAGATACACACACTGGTATGTATCTTTATTAGAGAAGAAACAACCAATGAAATTATTTTGCATAATTAAAGTGCATCTTCACAGTGTTCAGCCCACACTCTTTCTGAAATAGGAAGTCTTCATTGCACTAGTACTTCTGCATTCTACTCCTTATTTCCTAAATATTCCATTAAATTCTCCATACCCACTGTTCTTCATTAATTATTATAATTTCACTACCAAAGTTCTGTTATTGGAGGGCAAAGAAGGAGCCCCCATTGCTGCAATTTTAAAAGCCAGGAAAAAATGAAAATGCAATAATCAGTTCTAACCATATTTCATTAACTTCATTTTAGTTGTTTTCTTCTCCTGATTCTTTTTTGGGTTTTTTGTTGGGGTTTTTTTTGCATTTGAAATGTAAATTAAAATAATTGCATTCATGTCACGGGAGTTATACCAAAGCTGGTTATACATGATGTGTTTTACCAATTTATTAACAGTCTTTAACTTCACAAATCACCTTGTATTTGAATAAATGATTTAAGAATGCTTACAGTTTATTTACCTAACAAATTGCTTGTGGACTTAACAAGGAATTCAAGCATCTTCCCTGGGGTTTTCCATTTGGAACCTGATTTATTGTATTATCCCTGAGACAGAGAAAAATAAAAGCCTTTTGAAGTTCAGAGAGATCAACACATCCTTACTCAGTTTTAAAATATAACTTACTTAGTAAAATATCATTCCAGAGTCATGTAGTAGTCCTGACTGCTCAACCATTGTACATGGCATGACCACATACACGCACAACCAACACAACCCTCAAGCCTGTGCTGCACAAGTTTTAGCTGCAGAACAAACAGAACCAGCTGATTTCAACAGAAGAGTCTGCAGACACCTCCCAATTGGTACTGGAAATTACACCACCTGTTTGGCCTTGGTTTTAACGAACTGTGCAGCACCAGGTTCTCATGAGAAGATCTCTCCTGTATGACAGTAGAAGTGATGAATAGAATTGTTCTCTTGTAAGAAAACAAGGAGTAGCGTGAAAGACCAAAAGGGGATAATCTCTGTATGAAGTCTGCGTGGCATGCTGCATGGGGGTTGGAGGCCCATTCAATGCTACACCCCTTGGGGTTTCAAGCATCTAAAGGGACATAAAATTACCCACATTATCCTCTACTTTTAGTCTTAACTCTAGCAAACAGCTTTTTAAATGATACCTTACAGAGTATGAGTGCCTTTCTTACTGAGATTACAATGGACAAGCAAGCACACCCAGGTAGAAAACAAGGCATTTTCTGTCGTTTATCTTGACTCGAAGATACATTTTCTCATTTCCATGAAACATATTTTGCTGATGCAAAGTTTAAAAATTAATAATTAAACTATAATCTAATTAAATTTCCATTGTAAAAATGCACCTTGAACTAAACAAAAATCACATTAAAATGAGGAGAATGGTATTTATTTCAAGACTAAAATTGAGCGCTATTTTTTAAGGCTGTACTTGAAGAACTAAATAAATAATCATGCAATAACAAGACTCAGAATCAATAGAAATGAAGATGACATACATAGTCGTCCTAGAATTTCAGGTTTAATCCCAAGTTTATTTAAATTTATGCATTGAAATACAAGTCTTCAAAAATAATCTTTAGTTTGAATGAAAAGAGCACAGAACACATTTTTAGGTAAAGGGTAAGAAGGCCTCTAAACCTATGTTCATAAAGTTGAAATCTACATCCATAAAATCAAAGAATTGAATTTTTCATCTTCAAAGGACATATTGAGCATAAATTAGTCCCCAAATGACTGCACTAAATAATAGATGGAGAAAACTATTTCTCCTTAATTCTACAGTGAGCAAGGGAGAAACAATAAGATCACTCAAAAAGTTGGCAATTTTATTTTTTAAGTGTTTAGTGCAATTTTGATTAGTGAGATCTTAAAAGCATTGGTAAACTAACATTAGGAGATAATGCAAGTGGCCCACAGAAATGCTACTAAATACAGTTTTTGCAGAAGCAGCATGTCCTTTTAGTAACTAGTTTTGGAGGAATGGATAATCTGAAGATTTACTTTGGTTTTCTTCTGCCTGTTCTCGTAGTGTTTAGAGTATCCCTTAGCAGAAGAAAGACTTGCCATAAGTTTTACAACTGAAGCAAGGGAAGTATTCCTTATGAAAGAAGACCTTTACAAACAGAAGATTATGAAGGGCAGGGTGGAACAACTGAAATATGTTCATTTTATCATTTTAAAATCTCCTGCTATCTCCCTTTTCTAATATACTAAGGAAGACTTCTAGCTGAGGCTGGATGAACTTTCAGTGTAAAGAATCATGCAGAGGAAAGCAGAAAAAATCTCATCTTTTCTGTTAAAATGAGTAATACAATTGTAACTAGTCACACTGTCTCAGAACTCAGCATGATTAATGATGCTTTCAGACTGGTTTTAGAGGAGTACTTAAACTTGCCCTTATGAATTTCATGTCTGTCAGTTTTCTACAGCTTTGCCTGTTTATTTGACTCTCCTGTTGCTCAGAGCAAAACAGTCGTTTATTTATAAACTTAAATGCTGCTAGATGGAAAAAATCTGCCAAGAGTCTTATGAGAAAAGAAAAATGTGAACCTTGGATTAGGAAATTAGTGTCAATAGTGATGAAATAGGTTTATTTTGTATCTGATTACTGGCTGTATTGATCAACATATCCATGGTGTAACACAGAGTCTGAGAGAGAAACTTCCTTGCTTTCTTTCCTCATGTACAGGAAGAATGGAAGTGTGGAAAGGTGGGTCAACCAGGAGTTAAGTCAGTGTATGTGCTTACGTTTCTCACTGAACTGGTCCAGACTTTAAAAAAACAGTCTGTAGTACTTAGTTTCAATTAAGTTGTTCCATAACTAATACAGTACATTGTGTTGACAGTCCCTACAACATTTACCATTTGAACTTAGGCAAAAATATTTGAAATTATTAATTCCGAATATTAAGATGATGCAGATAAAAATATACCATAGCTCTTAATTTACTTCTTTCAAAATATAATTTTCCCTGTACCTAGGAGAACATTACCACCAGAAGAACTTCAGTTGAGTAAGCATCAACTTCCACTTCTACCTGTTCTCTCCCACAATACTGAGAACTGATTAACAGCTAGATCCCCCAAAACATATTCCATTCTTTGTGTAAATTATTTTAGTCTCAGTGTATTGAAAATGCTCCCAAAGCAGTTTGAAATGCACAAATTTGCTTTTAAATTAATAAGCAAACTTGTTCTTGGTCTTAATTTCCATAATTCTTAATATGATAATATCAATATTACTACCAGTTCTTTCAATTATATAGGACAGACATCTGCAAGATTCTTCGTTACTTCAAAGATTGAGATGCAGAGATCATTAAAACAGCATGTTATGCAATAGGTATATTTCAATGACAAGAAAAAAAAAATAAAATTCCTGACTTTAACGTCATCAAATCATTTTCTAGCAGGAAAATCAAAGCATTTTAC
Organism: Actenoides lindsayi; assembly: GCA_025331215.1. Lineage (NCBI taxonomy): Eukaryota > Metazoa > Chordata > Aves > Coraciiformes > Alcedinidae > Actenoides > Actenoides lindsayi. The sequence continues at coordinate 10,182 of WTSP01013237.1, read as the reverse complement.
TGATTGCAACTTTGTATATATAATTCACAAAATAAAATAATTTCAAATGGAAGCCAAAAACATTCTTGTGCCATAAGGTTCTTTCCTCCCCTTTTTTTTTTTTTTTTCCAAAATATTTCAAATTTTCACTTCTGATTAAAAATGTTAATGTTTGCAAGACCCTCTGAAAGGGTCAATTTTGAAGAAGACAAACTCACTAATAATAGTAGACGTGAAAAAAACAATGGGAGAACTTCCAAATGTAAGATCTTTCCTCAGACATAAGAATTAAGAGGTTAAGTGCAGAGATAAACAAAAAGCAAAGCAACATATCAAAGTATTGATCACTTGTTCTTCCACTGAAAAGTACAGGATGAATTTTTCCCTAAACATCTTGCTTTGGGAGGAAAATCTTGAAAAAACCCCCACTATTTTTGAAATGAGAACTTTGCAAGATGATTCCAAGTATACATCCTCTAAAGAGGCAATGCCCATAAACTCACTACCATTAAAATCCTGAGTTATACATTTACCTGAGCTATACAGTTTATAAACCAAGTTGAAACTTAGATGTCTAGGTTTCAAACTTGTGAAAGACACGCACAGTGGAAGAACTATCTATTGTTTTTAGACCTCCACTGAAGAATCTATATCCAATGGAAGAGAACTAATTCTGACGGAAGAAAAATACGAAACAAAAAAACAAGAAAACAACACCACAAACTTTTTATTAAATTTGCCACTTAAGGATGAGGCAGGATTCCAATGTATAAGGCAAAAGTATATAAATTATATAAACACAACTCCCCCCCAAAATGAAACAACAAACCTCCAAAGAAGAGAAAAAGAAAGATGATTCAAAAAATAAATCAACTGCCAGTAATAGATGAAATCTATTCAAAGAAAAAAAGTGGATTTGCCTTTCCAGAGACAAGCACTACTTCTGAAAAAATAAGGAGGATTTAATAACTTTACAGTCCTTGGTTTTTAAAGTTCAAAAATGCAACAAAAGCTGTTGAAAATATTAACGGGTCTTTTTAAAAAAGGACAGGAATTTCCAAAACAAGTCCATGTGGCAGACACTAACATGACAACTGATATAAAGAGAGTTTAAAAGGATAATAGGTACAGGCTGGAACTTTTCCTGTACTGCACAAGAGGCTGTTGACACCACAGGGGCTTTATGTGTCAGAGTAAGGCGTGTCTCCACAGTGAAATATCTCCTGATGATATATCAATAGGACAGTATTTTGGCAAAATCTGGTATTGAAATACAACAGAGATCTCAAAGTTATCTAAATAGGGGGAAAGGATGTACAAACATGGGGTAGTTGCTCTGTGGGTTTACCTGCATTGGTCATGCTGCAGCAAGTCATGGTAATGAAGATGAAGGGAGACTCTCCCTCTATTTCCCACAGCAAATCTACTCCTGCCTGACATCAGTTTTCTAGAATGACATCATTATTTATCTTCATTAAAATGGAGGCTATCAAGAGTAGAATTTATTTGATGAACCTGGGCTGTGAACAGTCTTGAGTAACTAAAAAAAAAAAAAAAAAAAAAGGAGAGAAAAGTAGTATGTGATTCTTCTGCTCTTCTGCTTCTATTTCAGGAACAAGAAAGAGTCCCCTGCCAATGACTCAACTCAACATATATATGAGAAGAGATACAAAAAGAAGTAATTTTACCACCATTAATGTAGGAGACAAAGTAGTAAAATCAATTATTTTCAGCTAGAAAAAAATATTGTTCTCAGTCTTATTATTTATGTGATGCACATGCCACTGTCAGTGCAAACAGGAAATATCATCTTCATTACAAATAGTATTTTGGAAGATAAAATAGTAGCACTTCCTTAAAACAACGGACAATTACAAAGAAGGATAATATGTCTTTTTATAAACATTTAGAAGGAATTTCACCATTCCATTTCCTTTTAAGAAGATACAAGATGTACTGGGTTTATGGCAAGGTTTTGGTAGTATGAGGACTGCAGGGATCACTTCTATAAGATGACACCAGGAGATGCCCACATGTCCAAATGAGCCAAATGAGTTCTAGTCAGCTCTAAGATGGATCTGCTGCTGCCCAGAGATAAACCCATCAGAGATTCTGGTGGCATCTCTGTGATAAAATATTTAAGAAAGTGTAAAAAGTGCTGTGCAGCAGCTGGGATAGAAAGGCGTGAGAAAATGTTGAGAGAAATAGCCCTGCAGACACCAAGGTCAGAGAAGAAGGAGGAGGTACTTCAGGCACTGGAGCAGAGATTCCCCTGCAAGATTGTGGTGAAGATCATGGTATTGCATGATGTGCAACTGCAGGTCATAGAAGTCCACAGTGGAGCAGATATCCACCTTGCAGCCCATTGAGGACCTCATGCCAGAGCAGGTGGAGAAGCCCTGCAGGAAGCTTCAGCCCATGGAGAGCCCCTACAGGAGTAGGCTCCTGGCAGGAGATGTAGCCTGTGGAGAAGAGCTAATGCAGGAGTAGGTTTTCTGGCAGAAACTGTGGCCCAGGGGAGACCTACAGTGAAGCAGTCTGTTCCTGAAGGACTATATCCCATAGAAAGGACCCATGCTGGAGCAGTTTGTGACAAAATGTATCCTATGTGAAGAACCTATGTTGGAGAAGTTCATGGAAGACTATATCTTGTGGAACAGACTCCGTTCTGGAGCAGGGGAAGACTGTGAGGAGGAAGGAGTAGCAGATATGAAGTGTTATAGACTGACCATAACAACCACTCCCCAACCTCCCGTGCTGCTCAGTGTGGACTTTTTAAAGATGAACAAAATATCTCCTGGCAGCCACTGTGATTTTATTTCAAGTATCACAATATTATTCAGACTGGCTATAGGATTATTATTATTATTATTACTTAGAGAGAAGTGAATTCACTATCTTCCTCTCAAAACCACAGTTGTAAGGAATACAAATCAGACAAGAAACATAGTCAGGACCCTGAATTTTAGGAATGCAGAATTTTAGCTCTTCAAGGAGTTGGTCAACAGGACCCCCTGAGAAATGATCCTCAGGGACAAGGCACCAGAACAGACTTGGCAGATCTTTAAGGACAGGTATCTTGGGAAGAGTATAGGGACACAGTCCAGTCATGTAGGAATTAGGTCAGGAAGACCAGGGCACAGCTGGAGCTGAACTTAGCAAGGGATGCAAAGAATAACAAGAAGAGCTTCTACAGGTATGTCAACCAGAAAAGAAAGGTTAAAGAAACCATACCTCCTGTGATGAGCAAGAACGGCAAGCTAGAAACAACAGATGAGGAGGAGGCTGAGGTTCTCAACAACTATTTTGCCTTGGTCTTAAATGGCAACCTCTCTCCTCACATCTCCTGAGCTGAAGGAACACAAGGTGGGGATCAGGTCAACAAAGTCCCTCCCACTGTAAATGAAGACAAGGTTCATGACCACCTGAGGAACCTGAACACACATAAGTCTATGGAACCTGACAAGATGTATCCCAGAGTCCTGAGGGAATTAGCTGATGTAGCTGCCAAGCCACTCTCCATAATATCTGAAAAGTCCTGTCAGTCAGGTGAGTCCCTAGTGACTGGGAAAAGGAAAACATTACACCCATTTTTAAAAAAGGTAGAAAGGAGGACCTTGGGAACTACCAAACTATCAGCCTCGCCTCTGTGCCTGGGAAGATCATGGAACAGATTATCCTAGAATTTCTGATAAGGCACATGGAGTACAGGGACATGGTTAGAGACAGCCAGCATGGCTTCACAAGGGCAAGTCCTGCCTGATCAACCTTTCTACAATAGAGTGAATACATCAGTGGACAAGGGAAGAGCTACAGATGTCATCTATCTGGACTTCTGCAATGCCTTTGACATGGTCCCTGGGGAATAATGACTGGAGGTGATTTAAAAATTAAAATAATTTTAAAGGTTCACACATCAAGGACAGGTATAACATCAGAGAAACTTTCAGGGTAGAGTGCAACTGATATGCAAGGAATCCAGCTCACAACAGGCAACATTGCCTGAAAGCAGCATGGGGTATGGAGTGGAGTAAAGATTCCACGGCCAGGCCCTGTGAGATCAGACAGAGATGGGAACTTAATGGTACACCAGGACTTATAAGCTGCCTGCTTGCAATCCTGTGCCAACAGTCTGTCAGTTTTCGACACAGTCCTTGTGCGAACTTTGCTCATTATAATGTCATTATAATACCAAAACACACCTCCGTCCCAAAGGCTACCTGCCTCCAAAGTGCAACCACCCCTCACTGAGCTTGCGCTGTGAATTTTCTTCAGCTATATCTTTAAAAGCGAAGCGAGAGAAATTTACACCAATCATAATAAAGGTATTTATGACTAGAGTCACTCAAGCACCACCTTGAAAGTAAAAATTATTATAAAAATGGTTTAAGTAAGGGGGGATGTCAGGGAAGACATCATCGTGGACAAGTCAGGGCGGATACTATTGCTGACCATCTCTGACTCCCGACGGGCTGAATCTTGCTTCCCCCCCATAGGGACGCCTTTGGGTAAGATCCGGACTTTCCGAGTATTTCCCCAGGAAGACTTAGAAATCTCTTCTTTTAACTTAACGCATTTTGTATATTTGCATGTGCCTTGCAGACAGTGTATTTATCACCGGCAATCCACAAGAACCTGTACTGCTGTTGCTCTCAATAAACTGCACTGTTCACATTGCTAGTTGCAAGAGTCTCTCCTTGGGCACTTCCAGCTCCTTGCTGGCTGCGTGAAGCCATGGAGCGCGACTAGCCGGGGAGTGCAGGGTGCTAGTAGTGAATCTGGAGCTGGGAGAGTTCAGATACACTGAACACAACTGGACTAATAGTGCCAAATTGGACATCACTCAGAATCTAAGCCCAGCCGCCCCGAGCCCCTGTGATACCTGAGGACAAACTAGAACAATTCTGCCAAATTACTTTACCCTTTTACACAATACAAGGAAAGTTGTGGATGCTCCATCACTGGATGTGTTCGAGACCAGGTTGGATGGGGCCTTGAGCAACCTGGTCTAGTGGGAGGTGCCCCTGCCCATGTCAGGGGGGTTGGAGCTAGATGATCTTTAAGGTCCCTTCCAATCCAAACCATTCTATGATTCTATGACTTCCCCCAGTGCTTTAGTCCATGACAACTTTACCTCAAATCTCTCCAAGCAGCCTGCGCTCATCATTATGAAGACTAGCTTTTAAGCTAGGAAGTGCTGCTTTCTAAAAAGCATTTGTATAAAATATTTGTACTTGCTACATAGTTGTAGCATTATTCAATCATTGACTTGATAGCCCAGTATTACGCTCTGAACATGACCCATACATGTACTGAAATTGGCTAGTGGACATTAAGCCCAAAGATACCTGTTCACTTTGGTCCCAGGGTGACCAGGTTGTGCATGACTCCTCCTGAGAAGCAGGACTCCAGCTCCAGTTCCTTCTACAGTTGAAGCACCCCAAGTCCAAATCCCTTCATCATAGGCTGACTGCTGCAGAAGATCGTTTCCCACTATTTCTTGTCTCATCACACAATTTTGTAGGATATACAAAAATTAAAAATGTACTTGAAAGATGTACAAATAACTAGTATCACATCAGGGCAAGACCCCATACACCATCCTCGATCTCCTAAAATTGCCAACACTCATGACACAGTGCTTCATCCGGGGCTGTCTGTTGCACTTACAGGTATGATAAAGGCTTCATCCCTGTCTACAGGAACAGCCTTTCCTACAACACTTAGGTTTAACTCTGCAATCATGAAACTGACATTTAAACACAAACAGCTAACTACTTAACTAATGGCTAGAGACATTTAGTACTTTCAATACTTCCAGAAGTTTAAGGACATAGAAAACCTTCTCACATGCCTGACAAAAAAAAAAATTGATTAGTTTAAAAACCACCTTACCTCATAAATGTTGGGGTGCCACATTTTGGTCAGGAATCTGAAGGTAGGTGGTGAATATGGATAGTCAATAGGAAATTTAATATGAGCCTGGAAAAATGCAAAATATTTTAGTTATGAAATGGAAGGAAGAGATATCAACAAGCAACCATTGCAGTGAAAACCTGGAAAATTTATTAAGTCCATTAAATAGTTTATTTTATGTATTGGTGCCCATGTAGACCCACACTCCACACTATAACATGACACAATTTTTTATGAGCAAAACACAAACTGAACAAGAAAAATCTAAATACTAGGCCTTACCTGGGCTGATAATGCTCAGAAAACAAGCCAAAAGGCATTTATCAAGTCCCAAATCAAGCAGTCCTATCCAACAATTGTTCTTCAACAGGGTAAAATAGATTTGAAAAGCTGGAACTCAAGATAACATTGCTGTCTTATTAGGTTCAGATGCAGGCTGAAAACATTTGCTAAGGTGAAAAGAGTTAAACTGGTCCATCTACCTGTGGTCTTAATACTACATTTCTTGCCACCACAAGTATTTCTCAAGTGTGAATACCATCTGTGTCCATTTAATAAATCAGTACAACTTAATGAACCACATATTGATGGGCAATGATAGCAATCATTACCTTCCAGTGCCTCTGAGGTCATCAGTCAGCTGTGGGGAAAGACTCTGAGCTGAGTCAGTTGTGGGAAAACTGCAGAGATCCCAGAACTGGACATTAACTTCTCTCTGCTGTCCTACCATTCACAGCAGTCAAAAAAGACAGCCAGTAGGAAAGAAGGCTGAATTTGGACTGAGCCCAAAACACTCCTCTGAAAGGGAGACTTGCACACTGCTTTCTGCATTGTGGAGCACAGACCCTTCCCTTGGCACTAGCTCAGCCCACCAAGAAAGTCCCACCGGTCTAGCGTGGCATCTCCAGAGAAGTATCTCCTGGCACCTGCAGCACAGCTGGGCTCACATGCAACTGAGAACGCAAGAGACACCAAAAGCAGGTCACATATGGTAAAGAGCAGAATCTTGGGTCGCCCTCTTCCACTTAAGCATCTAACCATGCAACTTGAATGAGGGGTACTAACCTTGTTCAACGGGACAAGCTATGGGAAGTTTTATTCCCAAAAACATAAGCAAGCAAGCAAATTGGATTACTGAGCCACTGAGTACCTGGCTACAGTTTAACTTAGACTGGCATACGCTTTTGTCTTGTAATCAAAATTTTATGAGACCAGAGTGTCAGGTAACCAGGAAAAGGTTTTCTGTTCACTTTTATGAAACAAATTCAGCAGCTTGCATGATTTCACATTCTGCATGTGCCCTCTCATAATACTGACTGTATGTGGGGATATTACAGAAGCAATTAGTCCTCATCTCTCAGTCACTTGCCATAGCACACTCAATCAAAAGATTTATGATCTGCTTAAATAATCATAGTCCATGGTTTAAAGTCAATTACACAAATGGCATTGCTCCAAGAACGTCAAGCAAATGCTTCATCACCACCACCACAAAAGAGAGTGGCTGCTGGCAGCAAGGAAATGCCTGGCTCTACAACATGCCATGCTGAACTGGGAGCAGAGCAGGGATTTATCCAGAGCAGACTGACTTCAGTTCAAGCACTTGCATCATGTATCTACAGACTCCTCCAGACCACTGGGTTTTTCCAAGAAAGCCCATTCCTGTGCTTATGTACAATTTCCTATTTCAACGTCCTGGTTTTAGCTGCCTGCTCACCATAGCTATTTGACACCCCTGAACATACTCAATATCCAGGAAGGTGGAGACAACAGTCACCAACCCCTTCCTCCATTTATAACTACTAATGTTTATAGTCACTAGAAAAAGAATAAACTCCCCTGATGTTACACTCAGTAGACCAGTCTGGCAGAAGATTCAGCCCTTTATAGGCATTTACAGCTACTGCACAAGAACTTCAACCTCTTAAGTTAAGCCATGACACATATTTTAAGAATACTGCTACCAGCACAGTCACTTTGGTTTCTATTTTACTGCTTTGCTCCCTGGCATCCTCATTAGTGCTTGCACTTCAGGTTTGTTATTTTTCTTCTATTTGGATAAGATAAAGCCATAGTGAAATCTATGTATGCCAGAAAAATAAGATAATATGTTATTTGACAGAAAATACAAACCTAATGTTCCTACCAACCACTGAATTAAGTCCTGATTCAGTCACTGAATAACCACTACAGTGATTTTGTTTCTGGAGATCTTGCCATGCACTTGACACTTACATATTAAATATGATCTCCCTCTCAGTGGGGAGCACTAAAGCAGGCAGGACTCCCTCCTAGTTTCAGCTGTCTAGAAATTCAGTATTTATTCTAATCTAGCTGTATATGACACTTCTATTGTCTGACACAGATTTCTTCTACTCTTCTCAAGCTGACAAAACTGAGGTCCCCAATTTTTAGGCAGCAAGGGTAGGAATGGTGAATCCATTCTATCTGCCCACTGCAGAGAGGCTATGGAAGGGAAGAGCACACATTTCCTGGAAAGCCATCAGCATTACAACTGACCCAATTTGGGGAAAATCAAGAGCACCAGCTTTTACAGCGGCCAATGGAAATTGCAGCTGCTCAGTGTTTCTGGAAGTGTCAGTTAAAGATACTTTTTATTTTAAAACATCACAAACTTAAGGTAAGCCCTATGAAAACACAGCACCAGTGAAACTGAGCATCCTTTGAAAACTGTACTTAAGTTCAGATACAAAGAAAGCATTTTAGTTTGTTGTAGTTTAGAGTCAGCCACATGGCTGCTTTACACACACACACACCCTCCCTCTATCCCAGGAAGCAGAAAAGCCAGGAAAAGGTTCAAAAATCTCACCGGTTGAGATAAGGAGGTTTTAATACAACAGCACAACAAAATAAGTAACAAAAAGAGCAACTATATTAATAAAAAACAATGAAAAATATACACAAAGAAAACAAGGGCTAATGAACCAACTCACCATGCCAACCCCTGGGCCATGAATTTTCCCCTTAAACTTACACCACGTGGCCTTTGCTAAATGTGCGTCCCAGTTTTTTTAAGGTCCAATCCCCCATAATATTGTGTGGTTTTTAACAGTCCATTGTACCATTTCATTTTCCCAGAGGCTGGTGCATGATAGGGGATGTAATACACCCACTCAATGCCATACTCCTTGGCCCAGGCATCTGAGGCTGTTTTGGAAATGAGTTTCATTGCCCGACTTGCTTCTTTCTAGGGTGCTGTACTACCACAAGACTTGCTTTTCAAGACCCAGGATGTTGTTCCAGGCAGTAGCATGGAGCACTTGACACATTTCCAGTCATCCAGTGGTTGCTTCCACCATTGTGAGCATATGGCACTTCCCTGGCAGGTTTGTGGGAGTGCGATATAGTCAATCTGCTAGGCCTCTCCCTATTTATATTTCAGCCATTGTCCTCTCTAACACTGGGGCTTTATCAGCTTGGCTTGCTTAATCGCAGCACATTTTACATGCATGAATGACCTCTACAATAGTGTCCATGGTCAGGTCCACCCCTCTATCTCAAGCCCATCTATATGTCGCATCTTGTTCTTGATGACCCAAGGCGTCATGGGCTATAAATAATTTACCCTTACACTGCCAGGCCAAATGCACCTGAGCCACTCCAATCTTGGCAGCCTGATCTACCTGCTGGTTGTTTTGATATTCTTCAGTGGCATCCACATGACATACCTTTACCACCAGATTCTCCACCCAAGCAGCTATATCTTGCCATAATGCAGCAGCCCAGATGAGTTTACCTTTACACTGCCAATTGCTCTGCTTCCACTTCTGTAAAACCCCCACAGGGCATTAGCCACCATCTATGAGTTGGTATAGAGATAGAGCATTGGCCGCTTTTCCCACTTAGGAATATCTAAAGCCAGTTGAATGGCTTTCACCTCTGCAAACTGACTCAATTCACCTTGTCCTTCAGCAGCTTTGGCAATGCACCATGTGGGGCTCCATACAGCAGCTTTCCACCATCGATGTTTTCCCACAATGCAACAGCACCCATCAGTGAACAGGGCTTATCACTTCTTGTTACCTAGTAGTTTGTTATATGGTGGGGTCTTCTCAGAGCTTGTCTTAACCTTCAAGTTCCATCTTACTTTCTTCTCCTTGATCCAGCTGAGTAGAGGGGAGTGATTGCAGGTATGCAGGTACTGGTTATTGTCTTGCTGTGCTGTTTTTTTGTGTATGTCACAGTTTATGGTCAGGGCAGCCCCTTAGACCTATAACAGATGCTCTCTGTTAACCCCCCTCCCTCCACAAAGGGGAAGAGAAAGGG